>JAPDSC010104620.1:0-13682 GCA_026290005.1 Latrodectus geometricus | reverse complement strand
TTTTATATCTTGATATGGGCCATGATATGGAGGTTGTAAACTATGATAACTCTGTCAATTCCTTTGAACATATAAGTGTACGTCTTCATATCTTTGAACAAAAATAGGTGTTTTCTTCGAATGATTGGCAAATGACACTGGTCTTTGTTCACTAAATATGGTTCTAAGTCTGATGAATTCTGACTGTGACTAGAAAGTTGTTTCTTCTAAGAAATCGGATGATAATCTTATGTTTTCTCCATATAACAGTTCTGCTGGACTAAATTCAAAATTAGAGTGCCAAATCATACGTAATACAAGTAGAATGATAGGGAGAGGTTGTGTCCAATTTGAGTCTTCATGGTACATGATTGCTTCTTTAATGTACGATGCCAACGTTCTATATATCCATTAGATTGTGGACGGTATATTGTAATTCTTTTTCTCTTGAATCCAATCAATTAAGACAGTTCCTGAAAAAGCTGAGATTCATACTGACTTCCTTAACCTGAAGTAATTATTTCCGTAGTTCCGATATTATTTCTGAGTATTTTTTCTTTATTTTCATTTAAATACTTATAGCCTAAATTCTCTTCTATCCTATAAGTCTGATATAGTTATTTAAAATTGAACACTATTATATGATAACTTAACAATGTGATATCAAATATATTGTAAGCCATTGGTTACATTGTAAATGTAGAATGATTTTTTTTTCTTTGAAAAAACTTTTCTATGTTTTAACTTTATTCACATATGGTAAGGAAAATTATTCAAATATTAAAGAGCTTTAAAAGATAATTAATTGTGCAAATTAAAATATGCAATTTATGAATGTATCCTTTTACAATTTATATCAATAACTTTTAGACTATCTTAAAAAAGAAACCTACATACTTTGCAAACTGTATAACAGGGGTGGCCAAACTTTTGGGATCCGGGGTCTACTCCACAATTAAAAAATCGAAGGCGGTCTACCAACGCAAGAGCTAATTTAACGTAAATATTTATTTTGTTGGGTAACGAGAAATAATGGTAAACTATGTAATTTTTCTAAAAAAAACTTAATATCTACAAAATAAAAATTTACGGACGAAAATAATCAAAGTATTTATATATCAAAAACTGACCTTCACTTCATTTAGTTGGCACTGTATATTAGAGATGGTCGTTATTAAATGGAACTGTTATTTAGGAACAGTTATTGCTTAATAACCGTTTAACAAAAAACGCGTTCTTAAGAAATTCTGTTATCAAGATAATGTTTTTCTTTCCTGCTGAACAGCTCAAATCGTTCCATTGCTGATAACTTCTTTTACGTTATTGTTGAACGTTTCTACATTTCGTTATTTTGGAACTTCCGCAACGTTAAAGCAGTTATCGTTATTTTGGAACTTCCGGAACTTTAAAGTTCTTATCGTTATTTTGGAACTTAAAAGCAGTTATCGTGGATTTAGTTTCTAATAACGTCGAATTTTCGAGATTCTTCGGAACGCATTTTCCATACTCTCCCTTGGTGTACGATCAATCAATGTCACCTTCGACTCTCTACTGGAAAGGAGGGGGGAGTTAATTGTTGAAAAGCGGATATATGAATATATAGATTTCACTGTAAAAACGATAAAAGCATTAGTAAAAATAAGGATTCTTAAAAATCCTGTTTATGACAATATTGTGGGGACATTTTATTCATCTTCCGTCTTTCATTGAATTTTATTGGAATTTTAGTTTTATTTGTATGAATCCTATGAATTTTAGCAAAATTTTTATTAAGCTGAAATATTTTTTACAAACTCGAAATTACACTCAAAAATTAAGATTAGTGTGAAATATTTTAAATTTTATGTCATATTTCGAGTGGAAAATTATTAATTTTCATAAATTAAAATAGATTAAAAAAATTAAGCTTATTCAATTAAATTTTAAAAGTTTGTAGAATCTAACTGTATTTTTTGATATTATAATGTTTTATTATTTGTTTAAAAAGAATTATCATAATTATATTAAAATAACAATTAATATAAATAAGATTTTAATTATTGTAAATAATTAGCAAAATTGATTATAATATAATAACATTTTTAACATAATTATTTTAAGTCTCGAAAATAGATTTCATGTATTGCAATAAATGAACTGTTTTGTAAAAGGCTATTTATAAAATTTGTATTGATATAATATATTATTATTGTTCTAAATTTTAACATGGTTAACTAAGCAATGAACATAATCTTAAATTTATTTTATTTTTCCCTTATAGCTTTTACATTTTTTACTCTTTCGTGATGCAAAGTTTTGTTTATTAATATATTTAAAATAGATTTTACACAAAATTAGATCACAAAATTAGCATAAAATCAAGAATATGTAGTGAAATATTATAATTTGATTGAAAGGTAAGTTTCTAGTAGGTGTTGAAAGTTAATGTTTATTAATGGAAGTTTTTAATAATGTTAGATCATTTAAATATATAAAATATGTGTTCACAAATATATATGTCGTTTATAATATATTATTATTATAAAATAACTTATATTACATCTGGACTCAACTTATTTTTATCGAAAAAAATTGGAATGAAACATAGTTTAAATTCAAAATGTAATTTAAATAAAGGCAATAAAAATAAATGAAAAAATTGATGTTATCAATTTTAATTAAAATAACAGGTTAATTAAAAAATATAATATCTGTAATCAGTAAAATTTATTTATTCTGCAATCGAGTTTCTAATCTAATAATCTGTATTGCAAGATTATAAACTGTCTTATCAAATAAAGAAAAATCTTTAAATTGTTCATGTAATGTCATAATTTTTTTTAAATATAAGATTAAATGATTTCTTGAATAATTTCATTTAATAAAAAATATCAATGTGGGAAAAAATTCCGTTTAAATTAATTCCTCTCAATTTTAGATAATCATGGCTCATCAAAAGTCTCTTTTAACTGCATTTCCTCAAAAACCAGTTTTGTTACCCTAGTAGCCCTTCGGAATTTCCAAGAAAGCCATACAGATGTGTTTTCTTGGAATAACTTCTCGTTCCAGAGCTGTTTAACGGTATTAGAGAACCAATGAAACATGGTAAAAGTAAACACGTGACGCTTCAAATAACAGAATCTACTTCATAGTGTTATAAGTTACAAGAAAACCAATGAAAGGCTCCTAAGCGATCATTGGTTTTCATTATATAATGATAAAGATCATTATATAATGTGATTAACTGCATAACAGAATTCTGCAAAAACTGTTATCAGTTGCCAATGAACCAATAAGAACTCTCATATTGATCACGTGACCAAAGCTGTTATTTTATAGCGGTTTTTATAACATGTTATTTTTATGGAACATAACGATAATAACTAGTTATTAGAAAATAACTGGTTTAGCCATCCTTACTGTATATCTGCGACAAGTTTATCATATTGTGGCTGGTACGAGCTTATTGCAATGCATAAACACGAAATTAAATGTTCATCTGTTAAACGCGGCCAATGTTTGTTTTTTGTTCATGGTTGAAAAAGCAGATTCGCAAAGATACCTCGATCTAAAGTATGATTTCAAATACAAAATCAATTTGTAAATATTTGGAAACGTTTCCTCAGAAATTAATTTCCAAAAATCAGTATCGCTAAATATGCTCTGGATCTATGAAATATATAGCATCTTAATTTAATAATTTATTCCTCGACCGTGACAAATGTGATATCTATTAAATGTCTTATTTTTTTAGATACTCCAACAATGTTGACATTTTCATTAAAAGGAAATATTATGAAATTGAGTATTTCTTTCAACCTAATTTAATCAGAGAATCTTCCGTTTTAGGAATTATAAAACTTAAATAAAAAAACGTAATGTTGTAGGCATAAATTTCATTTTGAAATCAAAAATCAATTTTTCTAATTTAAAATCTAGAAAATCTTTTAAGGAACCTTTCTAGAAAACATTTTTAGGTTATTAAGTAAGGTTTACGCAATGGTATTATTTTCCTTCTCCTTGAACAGATTTATAACATTCAAAGATAATTTTAATATGGAATTTTTACAATGTAAAATAATAAATACGCCCGGTTTATTTATATTCTCTAAAATGAAACTTTTTTTCAAGGAAGAAGAAAAAGATAACTTTTTCATATAAATTGAAATTATTAATTGAAATATACTCAAGAAACTTATTCTAAATATTTGAGCAAAAAAAAAGAAAAAATATATTTTTACCTTTCAAAAAGAAAAAAAAGAAAAGATTTTTTCAATATATGTTATTGAAACGACAACAAAATTACAGGTCAAATAAAAAATTATTTCCTAAAATAAAAACACTAAACATCAAATAAATTTTAAATAATAAGTAATTTGAATTTTCATAGCTATATAAGCATGTTAATAAATATATATATTGGTAAAAACTTTTATTAAATAATCAAATATGAAGTATACCATTCACGTTTTAAGAAACTTTCAATCATGTTTTCAAAAATTTGGTACAGAATGTATATTTTATATGAATAACTAAATAAGCTTATAAAAAGAAGTGAATCCTATTCTTCATGTGAACTATTATATTGATATTCATGTGCATTTATTATATTTGAGAAATTTATTCAATACTTAATCAAACCCTTTTCTTTTAAGAATATATCATCAATATAATCATTATTTAAAAATAAGGCAAAAGTATCATTTATTGAAAAGTAAATTTTAATTTTCAGGTATAAAAATATTTACAATGTTATTATATATTGTCTTTATATTATACTTGCATTATTATTGTCATTAAGAAATCTACTATCATTGAATTCAGATTCAATCACAGCAATTAGAATCACTGTGCACAAAATATTCTTCTAATTCATTCAATCAATTTTTTATTTCATCATCAAAGTCAAACTCTTACGACGTGAAACCTTCGAAAATATTTTTTCAATTGACAAAAAAAGCAACTGGTCATCAGGAAAAAATTGCTAAAATGAGGATGAATTAACAAATCTATTGGCTATTGTTTTTTAAATGAGGATTAAAAAAAGAGATCCAATAAATTTGTTTTACGTCCAAATTTCTCCATTCTGCTAAGTCCCCAGTTTTTATGACTTTCTATCACAATAGAACAACAATTAAATCTCTCTCAACTTCCAGGAGAAATTTTAGCGAGGGAAAGTTGAGCGCTTGAAAGGGGGGAAAAATACACAGTACAAAAGTTGCACCGCAGGGACGAAAAGGTAGCATTTTCAAAATGGAAAATAATACATCCAAATCTAAGTTTAAGGGCAGTTTGTAATACTACTGATAATTACTACTTAAGCTAGCGATAATTACGCAATTATTAGAAAGATTCAGTCTATTAAGATTTTTTATTAAAATTTTAAAAATACAAAATTTATCATATTTCGTATCATAAACTGAATATAAAATATTTTTCCATTCATGTTTCACTATCTCCTACATGAAAACTGTAATTATTACAAACATAAATTGAATTTGATCATTCTCATGTAGAGTCTCAATAGTAGTGTTCAGATCATCTAAGTAAATGAATAAATACGCACACACACCAAAAATTAAGTAATATTTTCACTGCTTCGATTGTAAAGTATGAAATTTACTGCTTATTTTTTTAAACAACAAAATATTTCCTAACCGAACACATTTTTATAAGAATATTAAAAATGAGGACAAATTTTCATAAAAAATATAATTTGAATATATTTTATGAATGAGAGTAAAATAAATCAAATCAATTAAAAAAAAGAATAAATACGCTAGGAAAATTTATAATTCTCAATTAAGATTCGAATTTTTAATTAAGAGTTTATATTCTCCTATACAAAATCTCTTTAGTTAGGAGACTATAGAAAAAAGATAATATGCAAATGTTTAGCATTTGTAATATTATAGGGTTGCGAATGCAACACCTTTTTGTAAAAATACTTTTTTTAATGAAGGAAGAATGACGTAGTTTTATATTATTTATGTGAATTGAAACGTAAGTCAGAAAACATTTCCTTATAATTTTATCCTTTTTCTTCAGATAAATCTGGCACTTTTGTCAAATTCAATAATTAAACTTCCTTTCAATATATGTATATGATTATATGTATTGTATGTTTTTGATTGTATTCCATTCGTATATGCTAGAATATTTAAAGAATATCTCAAGTAATACCCTTTTAGAAACAAATTTTCCATTTATATAGGAATAAATTGATCATAACAGTTTAAGCTACTTAGTACATGCATTGAAATATATTTCAATTCAAATTAACAAATAAAGTTTTTTCCCCCTTTTTCCATAAAAATTATGATAAGTGATATTTTATCTAAGTTTGTTCAGTTTTGAGTCGAGAAAAAAGAAATGTGGCTAATAAATTTGAACCTTAATGCTTTTAAATGAACAAAAAATTACATTTATCTATCAAAAAAAGTATTTTTCAGCGTGATTAAAGAAATTTTAATAAATTGATATTTTTAATAATTCCTAATTCATTTAGACTGCTAGCTTGGCTACCATTATATAAAAAATTGACTAAGTTACTCAGAATAAACTCTAACTTTAATAAAGAAATATATTTCAAAAAGATAAGAAATAATCTTATTAATCATATCAACAACGAGTAGAAATTTTTCATATGTAAAAATAAAAAAAATAAAATAAAACCAACTGAGAAAATTTCTCAAAGTATAATTATGAGATATGAATGTCAAAATTTCTTTTCTTATCTGAAAATTTGTAATTACCGGTTTGGTTTATCGCTCAACAGTCATATTTTACTCATGTGGTCTAACTGGACTGGGATCAATACTTTAATTTGTAATTCTTGGTTTGAAAAAATAATAAGTGTATAACTTTTGGAAAAAATTAAAAATATAAAATATTACTTCAGTGAAAATATTTCTGATTCTATTAAAAAAATGTATAAGGAGAATTAATGTTTTAATGAAATTAAACACACCACACGATATTGAAGCTGTTTACCTTCATTATGTCATAAAGTGAAGATGTTTTTCTAAATATTAGAATCTCATTTCAAATTACTCTTATTCTTTGAATATCAATTGTTAGTTGTGAACTTTCATGCAGTCAAAATCAAAATCAGTTCTGACATTGAATTTAAGCAATGGGATAAGATAGCCTAAGTGACTTCGCATTTTTAAATGTAGAACGAGGAAAATTATAAGTTATCGATATCGATAAAGTAATCGATAAATATGCTTCATTAAGGGAAAGAGAAACGTATGCACTATAATTAATATACCATATTGTTACTGTTTTAATAAGTACATATACTTCTAGTGGGAAGGGGTGCTAAAATATGGATTTCACTCGGGCACAAGTTATGCCCACTGTGGCTATATTAATCAGATTATTTATTTCATATCTTATTTATCATTTAAGAGAATAATGAAATTCTCTTCCTTCTCGTTCACTCAGAGATTTCTTACGCTATTATTTCAAAGTCAGCACTTTTTTCTCTGAATACATTTCAAAGGGCATCTGTAATGTATAATTACAATAGTAGAAAACTTTTAAGTTGAAATACAAGGATAATCGCTGATGTATTTTTATTACATTAGAAATTAAACTTTTCACATGCATTACAAATAACACATTTGAAAAAGTTTTATTCGGCCTTATTTTTTCTTTCTAGGATTCTTTTACTTTTACACTTCCAATGAATTTTATAATGACTACATAAATAGTTAAAACTTTTCGGAAAAATTACAATTTTTTTTCAAAATAAAAAAAAAAAAAAAACGTGAATTATTGTTCACTTGTAGTGGCCGAGTCTTTTAGAGAAAACGACAGACTTCCTGTGTTTAATTGCTTTACTGCATTCCTGCACTGAACAGATGTTTGTTTGGGTGGTCCATCTCACAATTCCCACTCCTACAAAGATAAGTCCAAGAAACTCCACACCAATACCAGTATTTTACTTGGAGAACTTCAATTTTCAAACAATTATTGCCCGCCTGCAATAGCCCTTCCCCGTCAGACTTCCTGTGTTTAATTGCTTTACTGCATAACTTCGAGCAGTCATCAACAGAGGAGAGATAATCTAGTTTACGAGCCGAGGACCCATTTCTTGCTATTGATGTCGAATTCAATACATTTTTTGAATTTAATGTTTTTTTGTGAGCAATAAAAACTCTTTGATGTATAATATTTATAGCTTCCCAAATTTTAAGTCTTAAATTTTAAAATTCCAAATTTTAAGTAATACAGTTAGAGATGTACTACTTATATAAATTTAAAATTAATTATTAACATAGTTATATTTTTATAACTTTTTAAGTATCAAATATATTTGTCTTCCAGTTTCTTGTTTTCTAATATACAAGTAATATGTTACTTTGCATTAGTAAAGGACAAAAAATATAAAGATCACGAACAAGTATCTGAAGGTTATCTAAAATATGTATGTGTAGTTAAAAATATACTTTAGAACTAGAATTTCATGTAATGTTCACTTAATTAGTAATTTTTTTAATTTTCTAATTTCCCTACTGTTTAATTAGAAATTTTATCACAATCACACAGAAAAAGTTTTTTAATTAGGAATTTTCCTTTTCTTATGATTTGAACCTATTTTAAGACTCGAAAATCGTATAAATTATTTTTTTTCTGCAACTAATAATTTCGACTGAATTAATAGAATTCAAATTATTTTAAATATTTTTTATCTGCAAAAAAGTTTAATAAGATACTTCAATATTTTGCTAAATATTAGATGTAGACTTTTCTGATAGTTCTTTAGACATCGAAATACCTGAATTAATTCATTAAAACAAAAATATGTTAAAATAATTTTAGTTAATATTTTAGCATGTCTCAAACATTAATAAAAATATTTTAATGATTGTGATTTACAGATTAACTAATGAATTAGGGATTTATATTATCAACTAAAAAAATAAATTTCCATAAATATATAGTACGAGTTAACAATGGAATTATTATATAATTATAAAATTAGATTTTACATGGTTTATTGGAATAATTTTTATCAATGACATTCTTCATATAAATATACCGCTTTTGTCAAATTAAATAATAAAGATTATTTTCTTTTATATTTAATTGTATGTAAATTTCAATTCGTCTACACTAGAATAATATTTAAAAAATAACTCAAGTAATGAATTTGCATATGGAAACATATCTCAGACCATTAGACCAGGACTTACAGTTTAAAGTCTAATTCTTGGTGATAATTAGAATTAATAAAAAGTTTGAAAAATATTTAGAGCGTCAGTTTTGGAAAAACTAATAATATAAATTCATTCTGTTTAGTTGTGAATGTTTCTGAATCAATTAAAAAATTATTCCATTGAAACTTTTTATGTTCAAAATCTTGTATGGTGACAATGTTTTACTAAATAATGAAAGTTGCATTTTAATTCTTACTATTTCAACATCAACATTACATTATTAGGATTGTATTCTTATTTTGAGTTTATTCTGTATTATTATTACTTTTTTTGGCGGAGTGCCAAAATAGTTAACTTAGCAAGAGTCACTTATTCTCACTTTCCACTGGTAGGAATCATCGGGGAAAAAAAGTATCCCTTGAAAGCAAGATTTACTATGATAAATTAAAATAACCTTTGCCAATTTAGAATATAAATTATCTGAGCTATGCAACATAACACTAAATATCTAAGATCACAAAATGATTTACAGCTACCATTTCAACATGTGCACGTAGTTTCTTATTTTTTAAATTTTTTCTTCAAACTTATATTTTAATAATTAACTTAATAGTATTATTTAACAAACAATTACTTGATGTTTCATATTTATTTGAAATTAATTTTAAATAGTACTTTCACACGTGTATTTAAAGAGTACCTACATAAGTATCTGTGAAACTTTCTAGAACACAATTTTTACAAGTCACTTCAGTATGAATTTTAAAATTAAAATAAGTACAAAAGGAAATTATTGTGGATACAAGAGACTAAGGAAAATAATCATAACAACTACGGGAGAAAAGTACCTATTCAAAGCAAGATTTATTAAGAGCGAAATTTAAATAATACTTACAAATCAGCATATGTGTGCAATCCGTTTCTTATACTTCAAATTTCACTTCCACAGGAAAACCCTGGATTTCTCCGTTTCGCAGGAGTTCCACCAAAATATTCTGTTCTAATTATTCCTCTCTCAAATCCAGTCGGATGGGAGATAACACTTGTGAACAAGTTCTTTAACTACGCATTCGCTGAAATCAGAACATTTTCAAAATTTCGGCTGGCCTAGACGGAACTTAAGGTCCTAGGTCTGCAGGACCCTCACCCTCTTCTGGAACTTTTGTTGGAAGTGTAGCTATAACTGAAAACAAGTCTTGCATATTATTGGTTGGAGTTACTTTAGTGGGCGGAGTTAAAGATTTTTCATGAGGAGAGACTGAATGGGATGGGGGTATTTTTCTGCTCTCTCAGAAGATGGACCAGCTTTCTCCCGAACCACCACCGGGAGGTGGTGGAATTGGGATCGAGAAAAACACAGGTGGCTTTACCATAATAAATACCACCCAAATGTCAAAGAGAATCGAAGGCGAAAAAATCAATCTCCCACTCTACATCATTACCCTACCAAAAAATGAGCAAGCTAAAGAAATCTATAATCTAAAACATCTCTTCAACCTGGCCATAAAGGTGGAAACATATAAAGGCAGAAAAGGCACTACACAATGCTATAGATGTCAGGGGTTTAACCACTCACAAACATCCTGTCATCACCATTTCAAATGCGCAGGAAACCATCATCACTCAGTATGTTCTAAACCCACCACTACTCCAGCTACTTGTGCCAACTGTGGCGAAAATCACCCTGCCAGTTACCGCGGATGCGTTAAATTCCCCAAAAACAAGACCGCCACCCCAGTGGAGCAATTAAAAAGCAAAATTATAACGAACTCAAACCCTCAAATGTCATATGCCAACGCACTGGTCAACAATAATGAAACATTCAATAAAACTAAAAACATTATTAATGAAGCCACAACAATAGTACAAGAATTACAAACTTTAATAAATTACGTAAAAGGACCAGGCATAATGGAACTAACCCAACAAATTAAACAACTAAATACGGCGATTGCAATCCAGCCAGAAACCAATAAACCAAATAATGGATAAAAACCAATCAATTTTCTCTCCACTCCAAATTGCAACCTGGAACGCAAATGGCATTAACAATAAAGTAGATGAACTTAAAAATTGTATAGACAGACATAACCTGGATATCATGCTTTTAATCGAAACTCATCTTAATCCTCAACAAAGAATTTCCATTCCAAATTACAATATATATAGAACAGACCGACTGCATCATAAAGGTGGCGGTACAGCTATAATTATTAAAAGATCATACGACTCTGCACTTTATAGCACCTCCAACAATAACGGCTACGAAGAAACCTCAATTTTAATAACTTTCCCAAACAATTTCATCCTTAAAGTAACCAGCATCTACAACAGACCAGATCAAGTTCTCCAAACACAAGAAATCAAAAATTTATTAAATTCAAACTTTCACACCATCCTTGGCGGAGACCTAAACAGCATAAACGAGCACTGGGGATGCAGAAACACAAACCCCAATGGAAAACTTCTACTAGAACTCATTAAAAACACTAAAATTAAAATAATTGCACTATTGGAACCAACACATGTCGGCTATCATAATATCTTTCATCCAGACATTTTGGACATTTTCCTCACAAACTCCAACATCCATTTCTCAGCAGTCACCTATTCTGATCTCTCTTCTGACCATCTCCCAGTGATTGGATGCCTTGGAATTCCAAAAAATACCGAAGATCACAAACTTACAAGAACGAATTGGCAACTATATTATAATATACTCCAAAATAAAATAAATAAAGAAAATGAACAAACTCAAAAATATAACAACTCTCCAAATGATGATCAAATTTCCAGCACAACCATTTTAGAAGAAATTAATAAAATAAACCAGGAACTGATTTCTGCAAAAGAAGAAGCAACATACACAATAAAATATTATGAAAATTTCCTCAAACTGCCGAATCACATCAGAGAAAAAATTAAAGAACGCAATAGAATTCGTAAAAAATATCAAAAAACATTAAATCCGCAATTTAAAAAAGAAATGAATAAATTAAATAAAATCATCAAAAAACTCTGCTCCAATTTTAAACAAGAAAAATGGAATAATAAAATAGAAAGCCTTTCAACTGAAAATCAATCCATATGGTCATTTGCAAAACAACTTAAAAGAAAGAAAAACACAAATAATAAATTAATTGGACCTAATGGACCAGTCTACTCAAACAACGACAAAGCAGAGCTGTTCGCTAGGACGCTAATGCAGCAATTCTTTCCAAATCCAGATCAAAACAATACTTTCACATCTATAATAGAAAACGCTGTACAGAACTTTATCAAAAATACACCCATTCAGTCAACACTAGAACCCACTGATCAAATGGAAGTCACTGAAATTATTAAGAAATTAAGAATTAAAAAAGCACCAGGTGCAGATAACATCACAAACGCCATGATAAAATATCTTCCTTTGGACTATCATAAAAAACTCATTTTCATCTTCAACCACTGCCTCAAAATTTCTTACTTTCCCACTATATGGAAAACAGCAACAATAATTTTATTCCCAAAACCCAAAAAAGACCACAGAAACCCTGAAAATTTCAGACCTATCAGTTTACTACCTACAATTGGGAAAATATTCGAGCGCATCATATATAACAGAATAAAAGACAAACTACAATTTCTCCCAAATCAACAATATGGCTTCAGACAAAAACTATCTACAACAAAACAATTGCTTAGAATAACAGAAATGATTGGAAATAACCTTCATAACAACAAATATACAGTAATGACAATGCTCGACGTCTCTAAAGCGTTCGACAAAGTATGGCACCAAGGAATAATTTTTAAACTTATTCAACTTAAACTTAATACAGATTTCATTCATCTCATCCATTCCTTTATCACCAATAGACACTTCATTGTCAGACAAAACAAAGAAACCTCTTTAACTTTTTCAATAAATGCAGGAGTCCCACAAGGGAGTATTCTAGGTCCTATCCTCTACCTCATCCATAATCATGATATTCCAATACCTACGAATCCAAACACACATATTGCCTTTTACGCTGACGACACAGCAATTATCTCAGAATCACTAAATCCCAATTATGCTATCAAGAAAACCCAAGATGAACTTTACAAAATTGAAGAATGGTGCACCAATTGGAGAACAAAAATTAATGCTGAAAAGTCTCAGACTATAGTTTTCAGGAGAAAAAGAAAAAATAAAATTAAAAACAGAATTACAAATAATCTCATTCTCTTTAATAAAGAAATACCTAAAGTTAATCAAGCTAAATACCTTGGATTAATACTGAATTCAAAATTTTCATGGTCACCACACATTAACTCTACAATCAAAAAAGCAAACGCGGCAATAGGCTATCTTCAACCCATCATCGGAAAAAATTCTAAACTCAATATCAAGCTTAAAAAATTAATATACACTTCCATGATAAGGCCGATTCTGACCTATGCTTCCCCAGGTTGGAGTACAATTGAGAGAAAAGATAAAAGAAAACTCAACACTTTCCAGAATAAAATTTTACGAAGAATTGTGAACGCACCATATTTCATAAGAAATAAAAATATAGAAAAAGATCTAAA
>JAPDSC010104610.1:0-12656 GCA_026290005.1 Latrodectus geometricus | reverse complement strand
AATAACTTATTAAACAAATATAGATAAAAGACTTGCATTCACATGCATTTTCAAAGATAAAGTGTTACAAATCACTATGCAAAAAAATTTCTGGTAATATTATAATTCTTTTCAGTGACTAAGACACATAAAAATAAAAAAAAATATCTATGAATCAATTTTTTTATCAAAATGGTAATTTTATAATGAACAAAATTAAAATTTAAGAAATCATGATATTGTGTGAGTTATAATTATGTAGATTATTTTATAGGTGAAAGAAATACAATGACTTTCAGTGGAATGTTCTTAAAAAATTTACAAAATGTTTTCATAGTAAAACAATGCCTTTAAAATTACTTTAAACACAATAAACTTATCATTATTTCTAATAAAATTTCTGAAATCTAGTTGGTATTCCTTTAATTACATGGAAATGCATTAATACTACTTAAAAATAATTTAGCTTACAGAATTTGACTTACCACAAATAAGTGTCAGAACATCCGCTACAGCTAAATTGAACAAATAGCAGTTGGTTGCAGTCTGCATATAAGGATTGCTTGCAATCACTAAACATGTGCAGAAATTCCCCAAAAGACCTGTGAAAAATATTAATCCATACACAATAGTCAATGGCATCAGCCAGTTGAGAGGCAGCCTTTTTGGCCCCAGAACTGCTGCTAAATAGTCATCGATGTTAGTCAATTCATCAGAAAAGTTACCCCATTCAGTGAAATTATTCATTTTCATTTCAAAATGAGCAATAAATTTTAAACTTGAGAAAATTAGATTCTGTTAAAATCTGAGTTTCTTGTAACCACGACAAATTGTTATTATTATTTTTATTTTAATTCATTAGCCTATGTTCAATGCTCAGATGCTTTAAGAATAGTATTTGCAAAACCATTTATTAAAAATTGCTTGTAAAACATATGAACAAAAGAGTAATTAACAAATTGTATTTGCATCAAAATTGTCCCAAAAATTTTAAAGATCAATTTGCTATTTTATGAAATTTCAAGGAAATGAGTTTAAAGTATAAGCGCATTAAAACATTATTAACTGCACTTTCAATAAGTAAAATTTTTAATTGATAAATTCTAGCGAAATTTGAAAACAATACATTTTACGAGATAAAATTCATTAAATAATTATATAGAAGCCAACTAATTTTTAGATTACATAATTTGTATTAAAAACGAAATTTTGAATTAAAGTATTTAAACAAAAAAAAATAAATAAATGCATTAATTTATTCACAAAATAATTTAAATAAAATTGCTTGCATAAAAAAAAAGATTTTTCTCTATGTTTTTCTTTACTACTCTCGCTTCTTCAGTTAATTATTTTGTCCTTAAATATTCAACAAATTCTATTCGAAACAAACTTTAGTAGAAATATTATCAGCGTATTAGTGATAGCAATAAACTTTGAATCCATAAGACCGCCAATGATGAAAAGCAAAAGTAAATAAAAGAGGCTCTCAGAAGCATCCGTTCCGAAACCGAAACTGAAGTGAATGTGAAAGCATGTGGAGCGGGTGGCTTTCAAATTCAGCAGTTCCCCGGAATGTGAGGAACCATGGAATAAACAGGGAGACTCCGGCGCCAATTTCCCCGCCAAGGGTACAAACTATTCTTTGGTCAAAAGGTTTTTGTGTGGGTGGAAATTGAGATGTACATTCTTCTCTTGGACAGTGTGTATTAGGACAGAATAGAATATTTGAAGGTCAATATACGATCGACTGAAATGTAAATCCATGCGATTATTTATATTAGAAATTATTTATAAATTTGTTTTGAATTCATTTTAAATTTTATTTATAATTTTACTTTTTTAAATTATTGATTTCAATCATTACTGAGATATACAATTAAATTTATAATATTCAAAAATAATTTTAACTTTTCTTAAATAAAAGTATTTAAAGTTTTTTTTAAAAAATAGCTTTTTTAAATCTATATAAATATTTTACTTTATGCCTTTACTTTAAAATTAAAAGCATTTACTTTAATTTATGATACTATCTATTATCTAGAACTTAATAAAGTCCAAAGTATCAAAAAATTTACAAAAATTTCACACATCTATCAAAAAATATTCTATATTTTTAAGCAAATATTAAGTTTATAAATTAGTTGAATTAAATTATTTCATTAAAATAAACTACATTTTCAATAAAAATGCAGCTTTTCCTTTTAAAGTTAATATTGAAATGTAAGCATTAATAATACACAAAATTGTGTAAATTTATCAATTTAAAAAGAATTATAACATTTAAAAAATGGGTAGGCTACAATTATTTTAACTAAAACATTAAATTTAAAATATTAGTAAGCAATCAATATAAGTTTTAAAAACAATTATTCTAATAATTTGATAGTAATAATATAACTGATATCAACAAAAATCTTAAACAACCTGTTATGTTTTCCCCTATTTTACACAGTATATCATCATATGAAATACTTACGCTTTTTTTAAAATGTGAGTTTAAACATTTTTAGAATATATCGTAAATTAAATTATCCTCATTAGGACATCATTTCCTATATATTAATTTTAAAGCTTTTAGAGTTATGTTTAACTAATTTTTATATTTAATAGTACTGTTTCACATCAGGATAATATAAAAAACAATTAATATGCAAGATAAAGTCACAAATTAATTAATTAGTACACTTATAGGAATACAGACTCAGAATTTATGATAATTTAATATGTTCCATTTTAAGCTTTTATTTGTGTTGCCATTCTTTAATTTTCTAAAAAGTCAATTTACACAGTCCAACTTACACATAATTCAATTTAAAGCCATTTACACATAAGTCAAATTCAATTTACACATAATTTCTCTGTCCATACATATTTTCTTCGTAAATAATTTACTTAAAATCTACAAAGTTAAATAAATTTCTACCATAATTATATCAAGTACATAATTTGTCGTAAAACCGATTTTGTCGATTTATATGTAACTATATAAAATAATTTTAACGAGGTAATGACTAGTTGCATTAAATACTTGAGGGACAGTATCAATCAATTAAAAGATTTATTAAAATTTATTTAAAACTTATTTTGCCCTAAAATTATTTTTAGGTAAAAATATTTTTGTCTAAAATTATTTTGTACAACAACGTATAACGTATGCAATAAATGTTTCGAAAATCAGTATTTTTTTTACACATTAGAAAATTCATGGAAAAAAATATATAAAATTTATTTTAGCTGTCTATTTCAAGCCCTTTCTAGATAAATAAATACCTATTTCCCTATTTAAAAGAGAAAATAATTACCATAAATCTATACTTAGCTCGACTGCACTAAAATACTATTTTATAGGCTTCATTATCTCGTTGTGATTGTACATTTCTGTTACAGGACGACAATTTATGATCCACACCACTTCGCTTTTACGATCCATAGTGGTTGAATGTTTCTTCTTTCCTATTGATTTTTCTGATTGTTGAAAATATTAACAACGCCCTTGACACAACTGGAAACCCTCAAAGGGAGGGGAAAAAGCATTAAGAAGAGGGGAGAACTCTTAGGAATGAAATACTTTACTGCCCTCTTTAGAGACATTGGCGCGGATTAATTATGTATTAATAAATGTAATAGTTATAATTTGGAGTTTCTTTATAGAGAGAACGTTTTACTAAAGTTAAAATTTCTTTTTCATTAAATTGTTTGAAACAAAAATAGCGTTAGTTCTCATTAATATAAGTCATTTGATTATTAACAGTTCCATTTTCAGTAATTTTTGCTTTTAATCAAACATTAAAAATGCAATCATTTATCTAAAAACGCCACTTTTAATTATGTGGATATAAAAAACTTGCTAATTATTTATCATTAAGAAATTATAAATTTTATCAATTGACTTATTGTTGTAGGAAAAAACATCAGAGCATTTATTTTATGGAAATCCGTTAGAGTTTGGTGGTATTCGGTATTAAATTTTGCAACGTTTTTCTTTTTTTTAATTTATGGTTTAAATGACTCTTATATTTTGGCATCACTAAATGAAAATTACATAATATCTTTAATTTCTTTGCAAATATTTTAACTTGAGTAAAAAACAAATTAATTTCAGATCTAAAAATATCAAACTTCAAGAAACTTTGTGCTTAATTATAAAATAAATTTGAGATTTTATTTATTTGTTTTATTTTGTCTTAAAATATTTTTAAATAGTTTCTTACTTATTATATTAAATAAAATTTTTATGTATAGAATTTAATTATTAAGTGATGTATATTTAATTTTTTTTTAAATTTTGAAAGATCAGAAAAATAAGGTGTCTCTTAAGGAGACACCTTATTTTAAAGGAGACCATTAAAATTATAAATTGATGTCGGACAAAAAATCAATTAAATACTCTCTTCCTAATTAAGAGTTAGTTATTTTAGTTCTTATTAAAGTATATTTGTCAATTTCACTATTAAATATAAAAGTGTAGGAATAAAGATAACTATCAAAGAGATACCTTTTTTTTATTAGTTAAAGAAAATTATTTTTATTAAATATTATTAAGTAAATTATTAATTATATTACATAAATTCATTTAAACAGGATTACAATTACGAGATTAATAAAAAAATGATTTTTTATTTAAATAAAACAATGATTTAAATATTATTTATTGCATGTTTACGAAAAACGTACTCCGTATTTTAAATTTGTGTGCTTATGCCTCGCAATAGGTTTGTCAAATCTTATATGAGACTATTACTTGTTAACTATGTTAGACAAGTAGAAAAACATTGCATCGTATGATAAAAATGGAGAATCAAAAATATGTTGGAAGAACTCAGTCTTATACACTGATGATATTTTAACATTAATGAAATGATGTTGTAAAACTTTAAATATAGACCATTAATTTTATTCAAAAAAAAAACACCAATAAAAGGTATTACCAACAAAATAAGTGTCAAATGTTCTATTAAACTATAATAAAACAAAATATTTTTCGCTTTCACATTTAGAAATTGGTATCTAAAAGTCTTTTCGAATGTAAAAACATGTCAAATAAATACTATTTGATAATTGCCAAATTATTTGTATTAAATCAAATGATAAATACTATGCCATTGAATTCATTTCATTTTTGTGAAATTTAAATATTTAGTCTAGAGTCAAAATATTCATTGCTTTTGATCGTGAATATAAGAATATAAATTATGATTAATCTCATAAGTATTTAATAGAAGTTCCATCGTGATTATTGACCAGTTAACTAAGAAATATTTTCTCTTAAATTTAAATCACCTAAAAACTTAAAATAATTTGTAATAACATTTTTAAATGAATCGAATATAATACATTTAATCTAAAAAAAGACTTGTTTCATAATAATTGAAGTTTGTTTTAATAATCACAAGTTTCTTGTTCATAATGTTCAAAGTAGTTAATATAACTTAACGAAAACTTCAAACAGTATAAAAATATGACATGCAGTTATAATAATATAATTAAAATATTTCTGTCACTTTATTAGATATGCAAGTTGGTATGTGTTTTACTGGTTTTGATTGAAATATTAAATATTATTTTTCTTTTATGACAAAACAGTCAGCCGCATTTTTTAGTTTTATATTCTCTTGTCTAGAATATTATATGTGTACTGTTTTGGTTTAATTTTTCTCAGGAAATTTCTGAAGTTATTCGATAAAAAATGTATTAAATATAATAAATAATAATAATGATTTTATCATATAGACGGTGTTATTATACCACTTAAATTTTCCATAAACTGCAATTCTTTAGTATACATAAATTTTACAAATGCAATTAAATACCTTTCTCTGGTATACCTAAAAAATAATAAAATATTTTATAATTTATTGATTTGATGCAATTTTTGTCTAAAAATTACAATAAAATGAGAGAGAAACATGCAGTAGAAATGTGCGCATTTATTTCAAGTTTTGGTAATTAACAAAGGCAGAAAGTTTTTCGGTCCATAAATTTTCCTCTAAATATTACAATTAATCTTAAATCGAAAAGAGAGAATAAATCAGAAAGAAGTCATTGATTTAGTGACTT
The DNA here is from genome assembly GCA_026290005.1 of Latrodectus geometricus. NCBI lineage: Eukaryota > Metazoa > Arthropoda > Arachnida > Araneae > Theridiidae > Latrodectus > Latrodectus geometricus. The sequence continues at coordinate 6,620 of JAPDSC010104610.1, read as the reverse complement.
CAATTTCAGTTCTTCTGGAAAATATTTGGATAATATATGGACTACGACCTAAAATGAAATATTTCAAATTCTTCTGAAGTATTAAGTCAGAAATTTAACTTCTATAGATAAAAGACAAACATAAAGGAAATATAAGGGTACAGGATTGAAATTTCAGCTTTTGCTTGGATATACGTTGAAATGAAATCTTTTCAGTCTATATAAGAATATTAGAATTTCATTTGTATAATGTAAATATAAATGGTTCTTTTTTAATTTTAACATTTTAAGTGAGTTTATAGGTATTTTTGTAATATTATTTTTTATTATTTTCTATACTTTTTAAAAACATATAAATTTTACTAGCAATTTGTTAGTTATTTAAAAAATATAAATTTCTTTTTCGAAGCAGATCTTAAAAAAATATCATTCTTAATAATTTTTTGTGTTACTCTTAACATTTAAGTCATAGAATATCCATTAACTTTGAACTGATACAAATATCAACAGAGAAATATAATATGTTTGTGTTTTGAACTGCATTTAAACATTTATGTTTTAAATTAATTAAAAGCAATTTTAATAATTAATTTCTCTAAGTACTAAAATTCTGAAAATACAATTCATAGGTATTTAACACATAATAATTATAGGAAAGTTTTGGTTTCTTAGATTATAAACAATAATTTTGACAATATAATTTGAGAAGTATTTTATAGATTCTAAATATTCTTATGAATAACCAGAACATTAATCAGAATATCATCGATAAGCAATTTATGATATTCTAATGGATTTAATTATAATTGCGATTCGCAGTTGATTGCTAAAAAGCAGAAGAAAAATATTTGTGCATACTCAATAAAAGCTATATTATTCAAATACCGATGTTTAAAATTTTACTAGAAATTTAACCAAATCTCGGTTTTTTATTTATTTCTAAAATTATTATTAAATATGTTACATTTTGACAAAATTACTGTAACTTATAAGCAAAATGCTTATGAACATTTCTAATTTTCCAACTATAAGATTGTAAATATAACAACGCACTATCTTTTTATAAATACTCATTAACCTTGCACTCTATCTAACTTATAATTTGTAGTAACTTTAACTTAATTCGATCTCCTTTTGATTTATTATAACCACTAATATCATTTTTGTTTGGTTTTTAGTAGATATTTTTAAATTGCTTTTATAAATCTTAGCTGAAATATGATATCAAACATCCCTTTTATTTTCTTTAAGTTTCAATAAAATCCTTCATATTTTTTTCAAGATATGTGCAAAGTATCTTCAATCGAAGAATCCGAACTCTTTTGATCAAACAGATGATTTGTCTTTACACATGATATCAAATATTTATTTTTAAAGTAAGGAAAAAATGTAATGTCTAAAAAAATTTGTCAAACTTTCAAACAAATAAATATTACTTTTTAACATTAAATATATTAAAAGCTTAGTATTGTTATCTTTTATACAAGACAGTTTTCTTAATAAAATAATAGCGTAACTGTTTATACAGATTTTAAATTAGTGTATTTAGTTTATTTTTCTAAATATGTTTCTCTTTTTCTATTTGATTATTTAAAATGTATTTCCCCTTCAAATTGAAAATGCTTTAGATCATTGAAAATGTATCTCAAATTACTATATGACACAGAAATTTAATTAAATTTTGTAATAAACTGAACGAATTACTTTAGAATGTTTTCACAATCAAGACATCAAATTATTATTAGATTCATTTATTTAAATATTTTAAAAACTAGTATTGAAAATTAAAAAATAATAACATATTTTACAAATTAAAAAATATTTACTTTCACAAATCAGTTAAATGCAAAATAAATTTTTCATTGCACTTAAAATATATTTAGACTAATTTGAAACGATTATTTATTTTTTTGTGTTAGTATATGTTTCTTTTTGCAGTGTATACAAATTTAAAAGAACATCAATTTGCAATCCTTCTCTTTAAAATAGTTTTTACACTATTTTAGATTTAGCAATTATTAAACTTAATTTATGATAAAAATAAAGGAAACTGCTCTGCATAAACAAAATGTATAATTTAATCTAAAATATAAATTTTTGCCAACGACAGTAACTTTTGAAAATTATATTCTATTAGATTCATGATGTAATCATCATCGGAATAAATAAGGAATGACATTTATAGCTGTATCATTGCATTTCCCAGTTGTTGAATTATAAATTATATTAAAAGATGTATAAAAATATTAATATAAAGCATAAAGAATATTTTTTGATTTTTTAAAAATTTTATTTTATATTATTATCATTTTAAGTAATAATTATATATAATTATTTATGTCATTTTATTATATATACATAATAAAATCATAATAATATATGTTATTTTTAGCAAATCTATATTTTTTCCCCTAAATATATAAAACTTATTGAAATTATTTATGAAACAATGTAAAGAATATATGAGTTTTAAGAAGGAAATATTTTAATTTCTAATGATATTTATATCATTTAAAAATGCTGTATCATTGCTTTGAAAATGTTAGTAATTTAAATCATGAAATGATCCATGTTAATGATTCGTTTTTTTCCTATTTATTTAATTCATATATTTGTTTGAATATATCATTTCCAATCACATTAAAAAAATATAAATGTACTTTTTGTACAAAGAAAATATTTTTCAAAGTAAATTTTTTATACAATTATGTGTAGTTAATTTTAAAAAAAATATTTGTATATATTGAATAAATATATTTTTAAAATAATTATTATTGTTTCTATGATTTAATGGAAACTGTAAATTAACGAGAATGAAATATTTTATTATTTTTAAATTTAATTTTATTACGATCTAAGTTATTTACCTAAGTAAGTTAAATTTATAAGAGGATTTCTTTTTATTATGTGGTATAAGTGCAAAACCAGTAGTAAAAATAGTAGATTTTGAAGCATGAGTTGTTTCAGAATAGTAGACTATATTTTGTGGATAAATTGAATAATTTAGTGTAGTATAATTTAATTAAAAACATAAAATTATCATTCTATTGTTTTAAAATAAAATTAACATTTTATAAAATAATTATATGCATTTACTATATTAATAATTAGCAGCTGTAAATACTCAAGCATTTCTCAATTCTTTTAAGTATAGGAAACATATGGAGGCTGCTTTCTGTTGAATCACTAACAATGTGTCTTCCACATAGAAAATATAAATCCATGACAATCTTTGAAGTTATCTATCAGAATAAATTTAATATTTAAACCACCTCCATATATAAATTATTTATTTAGTATTGCATATGGAAAAATAGTTTACTATAGGTTTCCTTTAATTTAAAAGAGCGACAGTACTGTTTAAATTATATTGTCTCTCTTTAAAATTTGTAAGAAGTTTTGCTGTTAAATGTGTAAAGAAATCATTAAATTTTTTAAAATTAGAGCCACTAAATGATTTCCATAATTCAAATTTGGTACACACATTTTCAACGTTATATCACGTCAAGAAGTAACTTTAAAGTATAAATTTTTGAAGTTGATATCACAATCATATAATGGTGAAAAGACAAGTTATCAAGAAATAGTTATTTTAGTCCATTTTTTAAGTGAGACGTAGAAATATAGAAGTCAAACACATCAAAGTTATCAATATGAATAAACAGAAAAGACATCAAACAGTTATACCAATAAATGTCTTCTATAAATTCTCCAGAAAGTCTATGTTGAAGAACATACTCTCCACTACGACAGCGCATCCTCTTAATCAACTAGAGTATTCATTGAATTTTTATAAAATATAGTACTAAAAATGAACTTATTTGACGTTTTATTTATGCCAAAGATGAAATTAATGTTTTTATAAATTCTGTTTTTTTCTGTATTCAAAAAAAAAAAAAAAAAAAAAAACCCGGGGACACTTATTACTTGTAAATTTCACCTACAAAATTTCATTCATAATGGAGGACACTACATACATTGTTCTTAATATTTCACAAATCTAACCAGTAAAGCTAAAATATGCAACAAAAGCTTCAGAGAGTAATCATGGTATTTAAGTACATAAATCGTGTTTTTATAAAAATGTAAAGGTAATAACTTTAAATCTACAATCATTGAATAAGCTAACAGTACATAATAATTTATGTAAATTTAAAAAAACATTTTTATAGCATATTTTATAACTATCTTTATATAAGCAATCTGTCCAAAATTTTATATTGCCTAATTTATTATTATTTTAGAATTAATAATATTATTTTATTTAAAATTTTCGTTATTACTTAAGACATTGCTGTATTTCTAAAATAATAATGTTTGTAATCATAAAGTTTCATTTTTTTGTGAATATTAAAAAATAAGTAGATTTTTCAAAATTTTTATTCATACAAACTTTAAGCGCATAAACATTTTTATCAAAATAAAAATGTATATATTTTATAATAATACAATATATATAATTTATCGGCGTAAAATGTTTTCGAATAAATAAACATTAATTAAATTGAATAAAATATTTTCTTCTAAAATAATACTTGCAATAAATAATATTGTAAGAACTTTTAATAAAATAAATAATAAAAAGCTTGATTAATAGTTAAAACTTTATTTTTGTTAATTTCTTAATTAAATACTTAGTTTAAGCTGTTGAATTACACAACAGTTGAAGTTCATTGTCTTTGCTAATAAAATTTTGTTTGTGAGTAAAATATACCATTGAAATTATACTTCATAGTTAATGTTTATTGATTCTGTTAATTATTTACTTATAGATGCAATCTTTATTTCAAAATATATTGCCAGACAATTAGTAAATTGATCTTCAAATACGTTTGTGACAAATTGAAACACTAATTTTCTTTTCGTACCAAGTTAAGCGATTATAGCAAATGAGGAAACAGAATGCAACGCAATTAATTATTATGACATAAACAAACTAATAGCCTGTCAATGGAAGTAAATGTAAAGTAAAAATAAAGGTAATTATTTAAATTTATGCTACTCTCATATGAAGTGTATCTACTTTTTTAATTATATATTATCTAATACGCAATTCTCTATTAATCAAATGTTCTATTAACCTTTTAAGATATGTTTTATCTAAATGAAAAAAAAATTTTAATTTTCAAAAAATATTTATGAAAACCCCAGCAAAATATTTAGTAATTTGTCCATAGTATAAATAATGCAATATTTCTCAATTTCTATAATAACATTCAATTAATTAATAAAGATGTTTGTTTTCCCTTAACTATTTATTTTATTTTATTTATACCACATACTATTCTAGTGATTAACATCCTGAAAACTTATAATCTTCTGTTGATAAAAACAGCATAGGAATGGAAATGGTCAAATTTTCAGCTCAATTTTATTGTCCTATCAAATCATAAATAATACGTCAGTTAAAGATCTTTAAGTTTTAAAAATCTTTCATTTAACATTTTTGAAGGCGCATTTTTAATTTACCGTCATATATTTTAAGCAAAAGAATCTAAATATACATATATTTTGACCAATTTGAAAATACAGTTGTTCTTTTTCAAATTTATCACAAGAAAACTATTTGTACCATGGATGCAAAATTCAAACTTCATTCAACAAAAGGTGATACATTCTTTTATACTTTTAAAAACTATTTCATAGGAAGAAATAAGTTCTTTTCAGAAAAAATCATATTTATCAAAAACAATTTTCAATAAAATAATTAAGAAATGAAAATTTGGAATATATTGATTAATTTTATGTTATTGAATCCTACAAACTGAAAAAAAGTGAATATATTTCCCTAAATTATAATATCATGCTCTATTTTCGATGTAATATTATTATGCTACATAGTTTATAATTAATACTGTAATACACATGATATATAACAGAAAATTAAAATAAGAAATCAATGTTAAAAATAAGGAATTAATGTAAAAAATAATTAAATTTACAAGAATAGTTTAACATTATCATATGAAAAAAAGAAACCACTTTGAAGTATGCCTTATCATACTGATAAACGAATGAATATTAACATTTAATATAATATTTTAAAAAATAAAATTAATAAAATATTATCTAGTTGCATGCTAAAAATATTTTCCCCAGATTATAAATGATATTTGTAGCTTTGTTTTGTTAATTAATATAAGTAATTAATGTTTTTAAGGAAAATCATATTATTTTCAATTTTTTATGTTTCACTAGTCTCAAGAATCTCACAAAAAGTTTCAGTATATAATATCTTAATAAATTGCAAATCACATAACTGTAACAAAAAAATTTTAAATGATAATTTTTATCCGCAATTTTTTTGATGACTTGATTGTGTTTCAGTATGAAAAAGTTCAGATGGTGCAAAATATTTCAGTATGAAAAAGTAATTCAATTTTGAGATTTTTTTTCTTTTTTTAAATTTATTCTCCTTTAGTAATTGTATTTCTTGTGTTATATAACACCATTCTTATTATTTTGAAATATTTTAAATAATGTTTAAGTGAATGATGTTCATTTTTATGTTACAAAAATTAGTATCATTCTCAAAATACGTTATAAAGCTCCTGTACAAAATGTATTTTCAAAAAGAATAATATAATTGCATGCAGTCACTGTTAAAATATTTTAAATGGAATTTAAATTCATAGGTTAAG
>JAPDSC010104605.1:0-39884 GCA_026290005.1 Latrodectus geometricus | reverse complement strand
TCATTTATCACTTGGTGCGCTAAAATGCCAAGAAGTTATTAATAGACAAATGGGGTTAGATAATGAAGGGGGATACCTTTTGAGCATCATGTGCAATCTTTTGAAAATAAAATATTGAAACTGTAAAAATAAAAAAAGAAATGATACATGGCCAGAGAAAAAAAGAATTTCATTTTAAGTTTCGTTATGCGGGTTTTTATTTTTTTATTTTTTATTTATTTTTTTTTACTTAGATTATTATTTAATATCTGTTTTGTCTCACGGTGCTATTATTCCATTCTAATTCTGCCAAGAGTTTAAAATCCAGTCTTCTAAAAGTCTCTTTATTGCTGACTTTGGTATGGGTCAAGGGAAAGGCTTACAACTGCTGGATGATATGCTATAACATGATGAATAACAGTAATATAGTGCTAAAGGTTCAAGTATTTCTAGCATCTCTGTAATGTTTTCAATGATATAAAATTTAAGAATGGGGATAACAAGCCACACACAGATAAAAAGGGGGGGGGGGAATCAGAAAGTTCATTTGTCGTTTTTATTATAAGGAAGCAATCTTTACAATTTATGATTTGATTAAATACAGTTTTAAATTTTCAGAAAACTGCATAGAATTGTTATAGTCTCCTACTTCTATGCTACTAATTATTAAATAAAAAACTACGTATGTAAAAATTAATTAATATTACCTTATACTTAAAATCAATTCTAATAGTTTTTAATGTTTCTAATAGATATTTAAGTAAATGAAAAATTTTCTATGTTTTTAACTATATCCTGGAATTTTATTTTGACCATTAATAAATTTCATCCAATAATATGCCAGTTCATTACAGCTATAGTCCCCAAATTCTTTCAAAACTCCAGAAGAGGGTAGGGGTTTTTTAGACCCAGATACTTCGCAACTAGGCTAGGCCAGCCGAAATTTGGGTTATTTAATAATTCAAAATACTCATGAAAAACATTTAATAAATTAAAGAAATAATTCATTTTCAGGTGATTTCTGAAAGACAATTTTTTGAGACTATAGCAATGTCGTCTGTGCCCTTAACTCTATTACAAAGTTTATGGCAATATATATATATATATATTGAATGAAAAAATCTTTTGTAAGCTCTATCTCCAAATTAAAAGAAAAGTTTAATTTTTATTTCAATTACTTTGAAAATGCTAATATTTTGTTTGATATACTACGAATAATATTACCTTTTGGAACACCGACAAGCGAGACCAAACAAATCATACTACTTTAACACCAATAATTATCTTATTAATTACAAAAATAAAAGAAATTGAAGTGTAACAGTTTCGACTGAAAGTTATTTATAAAATTATCAACTGGTAAACAAAACAAACATTTGAAATTGTTGTACACGTAAATACAACCTCTTAAAAGTTGCAGGTTAGAAACCGATTGGGTAAATAGAAATCGCATGAAATGAATTAAACTCCATAAAAAAAGATTAACATAAACATTTTTATTTTATTAAAGTAGTTATAAAACTGAGATCACAAATTTTTTATTTATATTTCATAATAAAAATATCAAAATATTTATAGCCGTTACGGAAATTCAATATTATGATTCCTATGTAATAAATTATGTAATACGATTACACAGAGCACAGATTTAACTATTTTATTTAATATGAATACATTTTAAAATTTAACATATTGTTTAGATAATAGAAATAAATTACCTATGAAAAATATAACGAAAAGATAATGAAGTTACATGAAAAACTTTATATGTAACTTCATAAACTTTATATATTTATAGTTAAATTTGTAGTGTAAATAATTCATTATTTTCGTTTAACATGAAAAACTGTACATGTTAAATGAAAAAATATAAATTATTTATACTACAAACTAAACATTCTGCTAAAATAATGAAAAAATGAATATGCTGTGAATATAAGACTAAAAAATTGTAAATATTGTAATAAATAAAACTTGGTATAAAAATTTGGATTGATTTTCAGAAAGAATATAACAAAGATTCTTTATATAAAAACAACTCTATCATATTCAACAACACAAATCTAATCAATAAGAATCATTAGCTTGTTTGTTCAATATAGAACAAAGAAATGTTTTATCGAAACATGAGAAATCACTTTTTTTTAAAGCATTTCTTATTCTTAAGAATAAGAAATGCTTTAAAAAATCTTTAGCTTGCTTTAAAAAATCCAATGCTTTAAGAAATCCATAGCACTCAGATTAATTAATCTGAGTGCTATGAAAAGATTGCGAGGTAAATCTGGTTTGGGAACCATTGAAAAAAATTGTCTGACTTAAATGAAATTTATAGTTATCGGAGATAAGAACAATAAAAATCTATTTTTAGTAAAATTCGAAATTCGAACAGATTAATTCTCAAAAATAAGGAATATAACTGTAAAACTAACAATTATTTTTCCAATGTTTATGTGCAATGATATTCATTTGAGAAAGATAATGAATGCGCTTGTATATCAATTTCAAATTTTAAAAATAAATGTGATTTTTTGAATTTTTACTGTCGATGAAGATATATCTTCATATTGGCGTATTAAATTATTTTCTGAATAAAGTTTACTAAATAACAAAATTAAAGAGGATTAACTATTAAAAGGCATAAATATAATTTTGAAATACTAGAATTTTAGAAAAGCAAACATAAGAACAATAAATTCCCAAATGTAAACACAAATAAGGAAAACATAGGAACAAAAATTTCGAAAATGTATATACAGATTGAGAAATACAGTTTAAATTACCAAATAATATAAAGGCAAAATAGGAAAAATCAATTTCAAAAGTGTAAATAAAAATTATAGGAATATCTTTTCTTATAAAACTCTGTAACTGAAACTAAGTGTTCTAAATTCCCTCAGGAGGACAAAAATAATAAAGTTTTCAAAATAGATTATTTATAGAATATTCTTATTATTCTTGTATTCGTAATAACAATTTAGATTACCAGATAAGCAATGATAACATCCCAAAAGGATCAAATAAAAAAAAATTTCCAAGTGGATTATACGGCATTTCAGACAGAATTAGAACTGTAATTTCAAAGTCACATTGATTACGTTAAAATCATTGATTTGTGATAAGAACGCACGCGAGTCTTGAGTCTTGTAAAAGTATTTCAAATAGAATGATTTCTATTATTAATTATTCATAAAAATTTCATTAGAAAAGAATATGTGTATTTTTGACTGCATATCCTTAAGTATGGTCCCAATTATTTTGGTCAGATATTGGAATGAAGGTGTCTCCCGCTGTATGTCTTTCAAAGAAAGAATAAAAAAAAAAAAAATAATAATAATAAAAATTCTAGAAATCCTAACACTTTATTGTTATTGTTTACAATAATATTCTAATAATTAAAAATTTACAAAGAATATTTTAATATTTTTATTTATTTACACATTCAAAGTTTTTTGTAACTTTTCTCTCTTCCATGAAATATCTATATTTTATAAAACAAATGATTAAAAGTATTAATTTAATAAAAGAATTTAGAAAAAAATATTTTTTTAAACATATTATTTAAAATTATTTCTTCATTTAATCATGATAAAACTAAAAATATCTAGATTTTTTTATTGGATTAATCAAATATTCTTAAGAGCATTGACTAAAGTAGTAGATATTCTCATAAAATATATTTTTGTAAAAATAAACTGACTTCCAAGAAAGAACCTTCTTCTAGATAATTAATTTTGTATGAATGTTTTAAGCTGTAAAAGAATCACCTATTTATGTGTCTTAACATATTATTTTAAAGTATTTTATTTCTCATATTAGAAACATCTTTTTGAAAATTTTAATTCTTAGTATAATGTCAGAGCTTATTTCGAAAACTTGTCACAAGTTAAAATAAAGCACAGAGCTTATTTATAATGCATGTTTCATAAATGAGAAACCATGAACTATAGTAATTGGGTAAAACTATACTTTAGGGTGCCCCCTTGGCAAACATGCCAATTTTTGTTTGGCTATCGTTTTTATTGGTGATTTTTGTTGGCATAGAACAATCAATTGCTCCGTTGCAATCAGAATATGATTGGGTTTTGCCCAGCTTGGCGATCAATCGCGATTACAACTTAGCGAGAATCAAAGGTTCACCCTAAAGTATAGTCTAACCAGTAACTGTACTAAGTGTTGAAGAATATGAGAAGCAAATATCAATATTGGAATGTTAAAGCAGGTGTTTATCCATCTAAATATCTTATTGTCACATTACAAGAAGTTGCACTAATATTAAATGATCTGTAAACTACATAACTCTATTTAGTTTGAATATACGTTTTCATAGTTTGAGCCTTATGACATCAGATAGATTAACTACTATTTGAAAAATTTCAATGAATACGTAGACATGAATACTACTATTTCTTCTCATCGGTTCTACAATCCATGCAGGATTTTGGTCTCCTTCGCCAAACAGCTCCATTTTTTTATACCTGATTTTTGTCTTTCAATGTCTGATCGCCATCTTTTCCAAATCCTCTTTCACCTTATTCATCCATCTCTTTCTGTGACACTCCATCTTTTTTACCCTCTAGTCTTCCTCTTGATATTTTCTTTGTTGCTGTTTCATCACTCATTCGCTCCAGATGTTCGAACCACTTTTTTTTGTTTTTATTACATATATTTTTCTTTATAGAGAGCTTACTTAATTCTGAATTGCTCCTTATCCTCCACATATCTCCGTATATTCGTATATTTTTCTTAAAATCTTCCTTTCAAAGGAAATAAGCAATTTTTCTTCTTTCTGAATAGTAGTCCACTTTTCTGCTGCATAAATTACGATAGGTCCAGTTATAGTTTTATATACCATAATTTTAATCTTCTTGAGAGCACAGAAGATTTAAATAGCTTAATCCTTAAAAAGTAACAGCTGTTTTCAACAGCCCATCTCACCTTTATCTCACAGTTTATAAATATATTTTTTTCTGTAATAACCGAAGAGAGATATTTACATTCTGTCACCCTTTCATCATCAAGCTTTACTATACGATGACCGAACCATATCCTTCATATATAACAACATATTTTGTTTTCCCTATGTTAACCAGAAGTCTTTGCCTCCTTTTCTAGGTCTTTATAGTTTTCAATTAGACATTTTGCAGTTCTAAACATCAAGTCCCCGTCATCCGCAAAAGCAAATATTTGCAAGGATTGCCTTATTATTTAGCCAGCTCGATTAGCATAAGACTTTCTTGTAATATATTCCGCGCAGAAGTTAAGAAGTTTTGTAAATATTGCATCTCCTTGCCTTAATCTTGTTTTAATCCTAAAATTTCCTGAAAACTTTCCCTGCATTTTAATTTAGCTCCTGTGGTTGGCAAAGTCATTTTAAAGAGCTTTATTAATTTTTCTGGTATTCCAAATTTATTCAAAATGTAATACAATTTATTTCTATTTATACTGTTGCTTAAAATAAATAAAAAGTTGATATAATTTGTTTTGTTCATAGAACTTCTGACTTTCATAAAGGTCGAATTGTAGAATACCGGGATTGCGGTTTATCTTATCGCAGTATTGCTGCTCGCGTCGGTCGAGATCCAATGACTGTTAGCAGAATATGGAATCGATGGGTTCAGGACGGTAATACTGAACGCCATGCTGGATCTCAACGGCCACCTATCACTAGCAGCCGAGAACACAGGCATATTATCAGCAGGCCGTAATGGATCGTGCAACCACGTCACGAGCCGTGAGTCAAGAAACGGGGTCGTTTCGAAGACAACAAGTGTCTGCACGAACAGTTCGACGACGTTTGCAGCAGCATGGACTCTCAGCTCGGAGACCATGGCTGCGGCTTCCCTTGACGCTTCGTTATAGACAAGAGCGCCTTCAATGGTGTGATCAACGACGAACCTGGGCGCACGAATGGCGAGACGTCATCAATCCAGGTTCTGTGTACAGCATCATAATGGTCGCATCCGTATTTGGCGGCATCGTGGTGAACGCACACTGGCAGCGTGCATTCGTCATCGTCATACTGGCCCATCACCTGGCGTGATGGTATGGGGTGCCATTGGATACACGTCTCGGTCACCTCTTGTTCGCATTGACGGTGCTTTGAACAGTGCACGTTACATTTCTGGTGTGTTACGACCCGTGGCTCTACCCTTTATTCGAGCCCCGCGAAACCCTACGTTTCAGCAGCATAATGCCCGACCGCATGTTGTCGGTATTTACGGACCTTCCTTGACACGGAACATATTCGGCTGTTGCCCTGCCCAGCACGTTCTCCAGATCTTTCACCAATAGAAAACGTCTGGTCAATGGTTGCCGAGCGACTGGCTCGTCACCAAACGCCAGTCACTACGGTTGATGAACTGTGGCATCGTGTTGAAGCTGCATGGGCATCTGTACCTGTACATGCAATCCAATCTCTGTTTGACTCAATGCCCAGGCGTATAACTGCTGTTATTACTGCCAGAGGTGGTTGTTCTGGGTACTGATTTCTCAGGATCGATTCAGCCAAATTTTTGGAAAATTTAATCACTTGATATTTTTAGTATAATATATTTGTCCAATAAATATAATTTTGTTATCTGCATTTCTTCCTGGTGTAGCAATTTTAATGGCCAGTAATATATTATATAACTTAATATAATAAAAGTATAGAATTTGAATTCTTGGATTCTAAAGAAAAACTAATTTATAGTGATTTCATACTTAAGTAAAAAATCTCTGGAAACATAAAATAGGAAAAGAATTTTTTCTATTTTCAGTATTTAAAATTTTTTCTCTAGTGTTGTGTCGAAAATTTATTTTATTTGAAAGAACTTTGTGCAGAATAAAATTTTAAACATATCATTACGAATGAATTTTATGAAAAAGAATACTATAATTTATCAATAACATAGGTTGTAATAATAAATCTCGACGCTAATATTTGCTACATGAGGGTAACAAGGAAAAGGGATAAGAAACACATTCACCAAGCTATTACAAATTTTTAAAAAATATTAAAAGTGTAACAGGTGCAAAATACTCTATTAACTGCCAAGAGATGGCGTTAGTACCCTGTGGTGAGAACTTAAAAAGTAAGTAATACAATATAGTTTAGAGTGAGATATGAAAAAGGATTACTAACCATCCGGTTCATTAATTAACTTTGTTTGTTATTGGATCCCTACTCGTAATTTGTTTTGTAATTAAATGTATTTGCGATTATAATAAATCTGTTTTCTACTCATGTTTATAATAAATGTGTTATTTGGAAGTGTCCTTTCTTCCATTTTTCTTACTTCTTACAAAAGTAATATGTTCCCATTAATTAAGATGTTGATAGAATGCAAAAAATTGAAGTTTGTAAGGAAATAAGGTAAAAAATAATACCAATAAAAAGGAGAAAAACAAATTATCTTAAGAGCAGAAAAATATTGAAGTATCAACAAAATCAATTAAATAGAAAACGAAAAAAAATGTATCATAATACAAATTAAAGGAGTTATCTTTAAAATAAAAATTGAAAACCACATAAGTCTCCTGTGTGTATTATAATAATAAATGGTATAATAAAGAGTAAATGATTATTTTCTGAATAGGATGTATACCGAATAGCGTGTGCTAGACTATAACTTTCTGACGAGAACTGAAAATAAATCACTTTAACAATCAAGGATTTGCAATTAATTGACTAAATTATCTGTACAGAAGTAATCATTGACTGCCAGATTAACTGGCCGGGAGACGTACTATTCTCTAATTTACATCTTTTGATAACAATTTGAATTTGCTATTTAATTACTTTTAAAAGTTATCCACAGATAAATGCTTAAACCAGAAAACTTACGAACTCTGTTTTGATTCAATAAACAAAATCAAAAGCCGTAAGTCATCTAGTTACTTAGTCGTCGAAAATTCATCATAAAATGAATTTTAAATACATTAAACTAGAAAATTTATAAATAAAATATGCATATTGTAGTTGGAAAACATTTTGACATAATTCATACTTCTAATTATTTTTAAAAATGCTTTGGTTTAATATTCTCATTAAGAGTTCGTCTGTCATGTCTATTATAAACGGTTCATGTTTATTATGTTAAACAAAAATTAAATATGTTTGTTATTTCAAAGTAATACAATACTATATAGAAATTTGAGATTTTTGAAAGACTTAATGTATGCTGCGGAATGATTTATCAGAGAAAAAATGTACTTTAAGTATTTTTTTTTTTACTAAAATTGAGAGAATTAATAGAAATAACATATATATAAAGTTTTTCAAAATATATAAAGTTTTTTAAAATATATAAAGTTTTTTAAAACTATAATAGCACTTTTGACGGCGATCTCTTAACTATTTTTATAACCCAGCGACCTCGGTATTTGCTCTTGAACATTTCTGTCACTGCGTTATAACTTGCATATCTTGACCTTTTAATCAAATGACCTTAGTGTTATATTTCTTTTTTAATACACGTTTTGTGATTCAGATATCTCAATATTCCAAGTACTTTCACTCAGGGAAAGTGCTGCGAGCCAAACGACAAAGTGAAACTATTATTGCTATTATTCATTTCAATTTTTAAATTTTAAAGCCAAAAATATTTTAACGAAAATAAGAACTTTAAATATATATCAGCAAAAAAAGTATTCTTAAAAGAATTTTGATTTAATTTCGTGACAAGATTTTTTTAATGTATAATAAGATAACTAAAATTTGCATTTTCCTTCAATAACAGAATGAAATAATTTTTCAAAATCTATTTCTTGTACGAAATATTTATTTTCTAGAATTGAAAAGGAAATAGTAAATATTAAAACTAAAATAAAATTTTAAAGAAAATGCATCAACCATGTGCAAAGTTTATATTTAAATTTTAATAAATTACAAGAACTGGACAATAAGCAAAATGTTTTTTAAATTAAATTTCTCACATGGATGTAAAACAAAAAAAAAAAAAAAAAAGAAATTTATATCTATCAAAGCTCTCAAAGTAATTGTTATTATATAATATTGTATTTGTAGTTCTTAATTCACTTTTTTCCTGGTGGAGTTGGTAAGAAAAAAATTCTATTGTTACTTTTTAAAAATAGTTGAATTTTTCAAAAAGGTGAATCTATAAAATGATCGGTAAATGATTAAATATATTATATAATATTCAATTTTTCGCCATGTTTTTGTAGCTTAGTCTGATGAATGGTACGAATGATATATCGGTAATCTTTTGTTTTAGATTAGTAATCCATAAAAAATGACCAAGGAGATGATATTTATGGATTAAATTAGTTATAAGATGAGCCATCCCTTCAAATCCTCTAATTTTTTTTTTTTTTTTTTTTTTTTTTTTTTTGATTATAGAACATTTAAGGATGTGAAATATATTACATAATACTATTTATTCAATACAAAAGGTATATATTTGCATTCATATTTGTTTCGTTGTGTGAAATAAACGAATGTAAGAATCTAGTTTATTTATTTTTTACCTTATTAACAGCGCTATTTCGATCTGTTGAAGTTGCTTGCTTTAATTTACTTACTAGAACGGACTATTTGCAGAAGCATTTACATCTTATTAGAATCAAAGATTTGGCTTGTTGCCTTCTGTGCCAACAGGGGATATGGATGATGACCACCTCAGACACTGTCCATTTTTTTAATGTCTTATGAAGACAACTCAAAGGACGCTAAATTAATTGTTTTTATGCTTCATTATCAATTTATTTGGCAGTGATAGCAAAGACGGGAGTAGGATAAAAAAATGGTAAAACTATACTTTAGGGTGCCCTTTGGCGAATTTGGTGATTTTTTTGGCACCATTCCTGTTCACGCCGATTACATTGTTAACAGGTATGGTTAAATATTAAAAAATAACGCAACGTCCGTTGGATTTTTAAAATTCTAAAAACGATTAACCAATCAGAGCCTTGACTGGATCTAAATCAATCAGAACACGATTCGATT
Source organism: Latrodectus geometricus (assembly GCA_026290005.1). Classification (NCBI taxonomy): domain Eukaryota; kingdom Metazoa; phylum Arthropoda; class Arachnida; order Araneae; family Theridiidae; genus Latrodectus; species Latrodectus geometricus. The sequence continues at coordinate 29,959 of JAPDSC010104605.1, read as the reverse complement.
TTGCTCAGCTTGGCGATCAATAGCGATCACAATTTGGCGAGAATCGAAGGGGCACCCTAAAGTATAGTCTAAAGAAAAAAATATTTTTCAATAAGTTGCAATATAATTACAAAATTTCAGAAGCATTAAATACCTTAAAAATATCTGATTGACATAGCTTAAAAGCTATCTTTATAATAATATTTTTATACTGGAATTTTTTTTTATAGAGATCCAGCATTATTAAGAATTTTCTGTGTAAAATTAGGTCTTTATTTTCAAAGACTCATATATAATAAAGGAATATATATTTTTTAAAAAATTAGTATAAAAATAATAAAGAAAAAGTATTTATTGTATACGAATAATCAAGGAACTCTCGAATCATGATATTCATGCTCAAACAGAACCAAAATAACTCCTCAATTTTTATGCTATTTATTGTATAATCTTATTTGTATTATATTTTCTGATTCACTATCCTCTTATACTAAGTAATTCAATAAAAACTAAAATTCGTTCGTTAAAAATTAAATTATTTGTTTTCATACTCTAATATTCAAGTGTTAACTTGAATATTAGAGTAAAGTAAAGCTGTACAGATTTAAAGATGATTTTAATGTAAAGCTGTACAGATTTAATGTAAATCAACAAATGACAGAGATAACAAAGACGGGAGTAGGATGGAAAAAAAATGGTAAAACTATACTTTAGGGTGCCCTTTGGCGAATTTGGTGTAAATTAATGTAATATACATTAATGTAAAGCTGTACAGATTTAAAGATGATTTACACTAAAATCACTTAAATATTGATTCAGAAAAATTATTTGAATTTTTTTGCTTTTATTTTACCAATTTATAATCATCAAACTTCTTAAAAGTATTCATCAAAGCATCATAGTATCAAAGTATTATAATAATCATCATTTTTCAAATACAAAAAATATAAAAAATTTTTTATTTAAATTTCCAATTTTTAGATTTAATTTTGCCTGAATAAAGTGGTTTATTAAAAAGAAATTAATATCGATTATGTCTAATTATGTTTTGGTTTTAAATTTACTTACATATATTTTTTAAATCACACATAAATTTAAACTAAGAAAAATAATGCGTTAGTAACTAAAAATTTCTGATTTATTAAATTACACAATTTGTTCAAGTAGTTAATAAAAATGAAATTTATTCAAAAATAATTTTTTATTTTAACACTTTATTCCTTCATATAAAAAATTCAAATAATATATAATTCTTAAATAAAACTACTTACGAACTATTCATTTTAATAAACTATTAAAATTTATGCTTTGTATGCAAAGAGCTTCATTAATGTAGTGGATTACCATCAGTTTCGGAAATTTTGTGTTGAAATCCCAGTGAAATATCTGCCAAAACTTAGGATATGTCATGAAATATTAATTGACGTAATTTTGATAAAAATGTAAAGAAATGAATGAGCGCTTTTATTGACGACTTTTATTTTGTTAAAATCAAATGTACCATTTAAAACACATTTGAATTACAGATAAATATATTCCAACTTCACTTATTAACCGATATGCTAAAAGCTTTGTCTGATAACCTCAGCTGTTAGGCCGAAATGTTTGCAGCATGTCCTATTTTGGACCTTGCGCCATAAAACCCAACCAACCATGAGCCGAAATGTACTACGACTTAAATTGAGGCACTTATAATTGACGACATTAGTGTGACGTCATGTTTCCAAACAAATACAATGTAAACATTTGTTTAATATTGTATTTAAGAGTGCCTTCTTGACAAACTTGGAGATTTTTGTTTGGCTATCGATTTTATTGGTGATTTTTGTTGGCACAGAACAATAAATTGTTCTGTTGCAACCAGAATACGATTGGATTTTGCCCAGCTTGGTGATTAACAGTGACTACAATTTGGCGAGAATCAAAGGTGAAGCAAACAAAAGGTTAAAAGTTTTAGCAAACACATTATCCTTAAATAATGAATATCAATTTCAAAAATAACAATTTAAAAATCTATCACCTAAGTCTATGGCAGTTTCAATGATAAATGACGCTTAACAACAAATGTTTGGAAACAATATGACGTCACAACTAATGTCGTCTATTCTTTTCCATTTTATCTGTCAAACGATTATAAAATATTTTTTGTATTATTTTGGTCATTTTCCTTTGATGCTGATTTTAGTTAAGAATATAAATGTAAAGTTCCAGCGAATTTTGGGAAAAAACCGGAAAATTTGGAGAATATTGGGAAATTTGAAGGAATAAACTCAGGCAATCTTATTTCATTTTATACATTACTTTTCTGTATATGTATGAAGTAAAGTGAAACTTAGCGTCTGTAAATAATTTTTAAAAAAAGGGATACTTTGTTTAGAAATTTTTCTACAATAAGTAACAATTGCAATGGAATAAACGCTAGTTGAAATGTCTCCAGTCTTTACAAATAGTCGGCATCTTTCTTCAAATTTTCTATGAAATTTCAATTTTCGTACATAAGAGTAGAAATCATTTAACAAATAATTTTTTTTAATGAACTTTAACATTTTTTAAAATTCAGAATTTTCCACAATTTTAAAAATTTGGGAACCCATAGAAAAATTTCCATTGGAAAAAATCCGGTTTATTCTCATTCTTACAACACTAGTTACGAGTGATTAGTCATGTTTAAAGACTTTGACTTGGCAAGAATACATAAGCCACCTAAGCAATTCTCTATTTATAGAACATAACAAATCAAAATTCAATCTTTCAAATCAGCAATTCAGTAATATTTTTACACGAAAGCAGTAATCAAGAAGTTACGTTATTATTTTTTTATTTTAGCGAATATCCTTATTAGGTTATTAAAATTTCAAAAAGTAGAATATATTAATTCATTGGTGATACATGGTAAAATCACAAAAGATACGAGTTAAGAACCAAATATAGTTTTACTTAAATAACTTTTAAACGCAACTTGGTTGTGGGAAAACAGAAATTAAATACAGAAATTGTTGATTTTCCAAGACTATTCTCCTTATTTAGTAATAAAATTTAACATATTTTACAGAGGCATTTTCAAAGTAATAATTCAATCAACAATAAGCACTGTTGCAAATACATAAAATTCAATAAAAAAATTCTTAAAAGTAATGTGAAAAATTAAATGCACAATTATTCTGCTAAACAAAGCATAATTCGTATAATAAAACACACAATCCTGCGAATCTCGTGTCGTAAAAGTAGGGTTCTTTTGACCAATCACGGTATCCGATCTCACTTGATATTTAAAAACCGGGAAAAAATAAAAAAATTATTGAACAAACCAATCGTAATCGTAATTTTCATCGTGATTTTATATAAGCACCGAAAGGGGTGAGAGCAAAACGAGAACATCAATGGAAATGCTTATTGTTTATGTCGCAATTTGAATGTTCAATGACGTATATGCTAAACAGTCAGTCGTCGGTAATATAAATCGTCCCTGAATTTAGCGTAACATAATATGTCAAAACTATGATAGCAAGCTGCTGATAAAGTGATTTAGTGAACTAAAAATATATTCGGTTTCATTTAATCTATAAAAATGATTCTTCAGAGAATTATTAGAAGATTGGCTCACGAGATATATGAGAACGGAGGTCTGTACAAAACTGAGCACATGATGCGAGCTGTTATATTTTATGCAACAATTTTCGCATTATGGATAGGATACAGTTTTCCATTCCTATATTCCTTTTTAATCGGATTTTTTATGTATATTGTTATTGGAGGATGGAGATACATGCGCTTAATATATACAACTCTTGGTCGTGATTTGACGTAAGTAATGTATAATGAATTCTATATAATATGCATTAATTTATATTTCTTGTATTTTTTTAATTGACTAATCCATTCTGAAGATCGTAATACTCAATGGGAGTATTAACAATGTAAGCAAAACACAGAGAAAACTTATATAATATAATAACACTGTGAATTCGCAAATGCGAATTCATCTATTTGTATTCACATTAATTTTGTTTTTCGTTATTGATTTAATATTTGACAGTGAATCTTTGGTGTTTTCAAGTCTTAGTTTTTGTATTATAATTCACTAATTTTCTTACACCGTTTAATTAAAATTTTTATTGTTTTCTTATATCCAAATACAATTTATTTGCTCCATTTGTTGTTCTTCTGAATTTTTGAATTCCTGAGATCGCTTAACATATGTTAAATACAAGAAGTTTAAAAAATATGCTTATTATTTATAAGTAATTTAATTATTAATTTATTTTGCTGGTTTCTTATTAATAGTGTTTTTCTGGCATTGAAGTGTTTCTTTTCTGCTGTAACTCATGGAATAAAAAATTAAAAATATTTAAGGGTAGTTGTAAGTGTAAAAGATATAGTTAAATATATCTATATTATTAGCTATTTAATAAAACCTAAAAGTTTGCATTGTGCTTCTCTTGGTGACAGATTAGAGTTTCATATATTAATAATCCAGTATGTTAAGAAAAAGTTCCAAAGTCTTACTAGTAAGTATGGGTTTGGCATAATTTCAAATTTTAACTTTAAATACTGCCTAGTTATCTTGTCAACTTAAATTATGTCATCTTGCAAGATGTACAGTTTTCAAAATCCTGGTCACTCTCGAACTCTAACTTTAAATATTGCAATCTTGTGATATTTTAGATTTCTAATATCAAATTTTCAATCATTTCATTATAATTACTTATCAAAGCATTACAAAACTAATAACTAGAAACTAAGTTTGTGAAGATAAATTATTTTACATTTATTTTGTTAAATATAAATATTGCAATCTAGAATGGAAGACAATCAGGCAGTAAAACTAAATTAATATAACACAAATAACGAACATTTTTATGAAAACTTAAATTAACTGGGCAGTCGTGGCCATCTTAATAAAAGAAAGTGTATATGCAATCTAACCCTGGTGCAAAACGGGTAATAGAGCTAAATCAATAATGTAAATAACATACATTTTTATGAAAACTTTAGTTTCTAATTAACAAACATTATAATTCATGGTTAATTTAAATATGTACATATATATGTCAAATATTTCTACAAAATACCCATTAAGTTACATAAATCAGCGAATTGAATAACAGATGAAGTAAAAATACTTACCTAGTCATCACTTGCAGAAGAATTAAAAAACTGCAAACTCAATTTAGCACTATTCATACCTTTTTATTTCTTATACACTAGCTCTAACATTCAAATTTTTCAATTTAATACACTTTCAAACCAAATATAACTTCAACTACTTAAATTTAAACCATGAGTAAAAGAAATTGAACACAGCAATAACTTCGGTATTACAATAAAATGGCATAGAAGTTACGTATGATTGTGTATGTTAACGAACATAGAAACGGGCTACAGAGTGATATTTTAAGCTGCCCACAACTGAAGAAATTAGAACTTTTCGAAATCAAATTGGAATAAAAAAAAGCAACTTAAAATGAAACCTGTATTAAATAGCTATGGTTAAATAATTTAAGAAGTTTGTCATTAATAATGTACTGGATGGAACTAAGAATTTGTTATATGAAGATTCAGTTGCTGATTTAAAAGAGATTTCGAGTGATTTTTCATTTAGTTCTGGATATGAGTGTTTTTTGGTGAAGAAGATTAAAATGTTTTATTTGTTAAATAGGTTGTTTGTTTGCAGAAAGTATCTATTTGTATATTTAAAATATTGTAAATTATGTATAATGAACAGTATTATGGTTTTATCCTTCAAAATTTTGTATGAAAAGTATGTCTTTTGTACACAGGCGAGTATAACAGATTTATTATGAAAGCTAAGTTTAAGAATTTGCTAAGTTATTCATGAAAGTGCATTATTAAGTTTATAAGAGTTAATAATGTATGTTAGCAAAAAGTACTGTTTAAGATTGAAGATAAGAAACTGAAATAAAATAAATTTTTTGTTTCTTATATTATGAAGAAATTAATTTTTATAAATTTGTTTGATCAATGTAAAAAAATCTATCATGAAATATTTTCTTTATTAAATAATAATAATAAAAAAAAAATTATCAAGTTTTGTGGAATTGGATAATAGAGAAATTAAGTTTCTTTTAATCTTTTATAATTAGACTGCAAATTAAATCCTTTAATTAGATTATAAATGATTATAAATTTGCATTATAAAGATGTTTCTAATATTCTGATGACCTATTGGTTCCTTTTGTATGATTATATAATTCGAAAATGATTTTATTATTATGAAAAATTTTTAACTAAATTTTTTTTAAAAATAACCTGGCAATATCATGTGTGTGTTTACTGTTTATTTATTTTCTAGCAAATTTAAAATATTCAGAATGAATTAATTTGCTTAAAAAAATGTATTTATTGCATAACTTTAAACTATGGTATAGTTAATTTTAAATTGTCCTTTATTTGTTTGAATAATATTTGATTTGTTTGTGAAGCTGTGTGTTTTGTTTGAGTAATATTACAAAGCTGTATGATTTTCATTAATGGTACACCTGATATTTTCATAGAGTGTTTCAAAATTATTGAAAAATTGTTTACTTTTTACCCCCACAAGAACATTAACTGAAAATTAATTGCAGTTATTTTATGAGTATTAAAAATGCTTAAAGATTTATCAATAGTACCCAAAAAAATATGTAACTATTAAAGTCTATTAGTAAAAAATATTTCATTTCAAAGCCATTAAAAATATAAAAAAAGCCATAGCATTTGAAATGTTGAAATTATTTAAAAGTAAAATCTTTGTTATAAAAAAAATTGGTACTTGTGTGTTATCATAACCAGGTTGGCGCGATTTATAAGTTTGAGTAAGAAAGTATGAATAGAAAGAAAATGTACATTTATTAATTACAGATAATTTTTAATACAGTTTTTTATATTTTGTTTTAAAATATAAAATAGCAATTAAACCCTTCCGGTTTCGAATTTGAATAAGTTGCAGAATTATTTTTTCGGTGGAAATTTTTTGGCTATTCCTTTTAGCACTAATTGAAAACCATTTTCGCCATCAACTTTGTCGCCTATTTGGCGATTTATGCGAATTTTGGCCTGGTTGCGTTAATACGTAAATACCAAAAAATTACACCTTGTGTTTTGTATTTGTCAAGAAGTACAAGTTTATTGTTTTATTAGATAAATAATTTTCTAAGTTTACATTGTTTATTAGTGTTATAGAATAATTTTGATTCAGCATTATAATTCTTTAAATCAGTGTTCATTTCAAATTACTAAAAATCTTATTAACAGTTCTAAATTATATATATCTGATTAAAATGTTATGTCACCAAATATTATTTTTGCCATTATATAAAATTATCCTTTTATGAGAGATAAAGTTATAAATGGCGTAAATATTTTGTAGTAAATTCTGAAAAATCGCATTTGAAATTTGCCAAGCTAGTAGCTGAATGGTTCGGACATGCCCTTAATCTATCAATTTGTGTTCTAAAATAAAACAAACCAAGCTGCTATTGTGAAATTTTTGTTTGCAAAGGCCAATATTTTATATGTGCACTTATGATTTCTTACTATCAATTTTTTACTTTAGTAATGCTCTTAGATTATTGGAAGGGAGACTTTCAGTGTACATGAGAGATACCTGCGACTTGATAGGTAAGAAGCTTGTGATCACACACACATGAATGGGATATTTCCCCCAACTTGTGCAAAGTATATTGCTCAATGTTAGTTCTTTGTCAAGTAGTACTCTGATTAATATCTATTTCAGGTTATTTTCCATAACATGTTACCTATTTGTTATCAGGAGAAAGGAAAAGATTTTTGAGTTGTCAATAGACTTGTAATTATTCTGATAAATTAGCGATGATGTGCTTCTGCTAAAGTAATTTTGATTATTTGATTCTAACTCTTTGATTATTGTTAAAAGATATGTTTAAACAGTAAAGATGTTCTTTTCATGCATTTGAGATTTATATTTTAATGTTATCAACATGATGGGGTAATCAGAGACCTAATTACAAGTTAAACTCAATTACAGGATAATCAGGTAGCTAAATAATTAATTCTTTGACTATCAGTTAAATTGCTTGTGGGTTTGATTCTTACCTTAATCTTAATTTTTACTGTGTTTAGAATTCACTATGGGGCGACAGTGGCCTGGTTGGTTAAGGCATCGATCTCATTACCGGAAGGTAGTGAGTTTGAATCCCGGCTTATCCAAAGATCTATCGTGTTCACTAATGGCTACTGGCACATGTAAAATATGTCTGGTTGCTATGTCCTCATGTTCCCATTCCAAATTAATCTCTTGGGGTGATAGGAACTACGCCTTGGGTCTTCTTTGACTTCCTATCTCTAATATTGGAAGATCCAGATGATGCTACCATTTATGATCCAAAGTCATACTTCCTTGTTGGGGTTGTTCTGTTCTAAAATGGAAGATGCTCTTTTTGACTTCATCCGCCCAGTCCCTAATGGGCAAGCTGGGTTTTGCGAAGTGTCATAAGTAACAACAGATTTCACTATGAACTATAGATCCTGGTCAAGTTGGACATGTATCAAAAGTTACTATTGACAAATAGAAAATAAACCTATATAATTAATGACTATAAACTCTTATTTCAATTGCTTGGCAAATAAATTTATCTGCTGCATTGCCATTAGTATCCAATTATAATTTAGAGGAGTTTATGTTAGATTTTTAGACTTTTGTGTTAAGACTTGTTTAGTTATTTAGATACATCAACTACGATACACAATGTTTTCACTAAGTCTGAGAAAATATAAACCTTAAATTTTTAGAAATGTGTGAAATTTTAATTGATTATCAGTTAAATAAATTAAAATATATAAATTGTAATCTTTAAAAAAATTTTAATTTTTGTGTTAAAATTTGACGTTATTTATTCCTTTTTTACTTTAGGTTTTTTTAGAATTAGCTATGTAAAATTAAGTTTAAATTTTTTTTTTTCAAATTTGGAAGGTAAGTTTTAAATTTTTTACTTTTTTCTAAAACTAAACTCAGTGGTACGACAGCCCCATGAGTTTTAAACCTGATTCAAATAAGCCTGTATGCTTTTTTACAAATATGTTTCATATTCATAATATAATATTTGCTATATTTGTTGCATGAGTTATAATTACCCAGAAATTTAGTTTAAACTTTTATATGTTCAAATTTCAACATAAGAACTTATCATCAAATTATATTTATGTAGGTTATATATAATCTCTTAAGTGCAATCATTAAATAAGTAACTTATGTCTGAAAAGTTAATATATTTATTAAGATCCATTTTACAATTTACTTTTTGTTTAAATGCAAAAAAAAAATAAATGTAAAAATACTGTTCAACCAAATAACTATTTAAAAGCTTTTCAAGCAGGAGAGGCTTTTGATATTGTCTCATTTGCTCATACAATTGGGACTAGAAAATAGTTAAAAAGTGATATATTATAAATTTGAGTCCATTAGTGAAAATGGGTTAGTGCAGAAACTACACGTTTAAATTGATGGATTTATTAATTTTTAAAAAAACTAATATCTTATAAGATTACAATTTAGGAACCTAACTTCTATTTCACTTTAAAATTATATGTCAGATTTTTTCGTCAATTTTCTTTAAAATTGATTTTAGATCTTGTTAACGTTGGTTAGTAAATTCATAAAAAAGTATTAAACATCAGTAAATCTTAATGTCTTAAAATTGAATTTTTTATAATTTTGGTAAGCAAAAACTTTTGCTCATTTCTATAAACTAATGATACAATAAAGTTCAATAAAATCATGCCAGTTGTTTTAAATATTTTGGAAATATCAACAAAATTAATATAATCATTAGAAGATAAGAGAAAAGAAGCATTTATTTTTAGAAATATATTTAGAAATCTTATAGAAAATAAAGATTTCATTTCCATAATATTTAGAAAACTTTTAGATCGAAGTGAACGAAATTTTTATTTTTTTTGTACTTTTTCCGGTAAATTATACGTCGCATTAAATGGAATCGATGCATCTCTTGTTTGACGGGTATGAAATGTTTTCTAAAATTAAAAGTTAAATTGAATAAACGTGTATTTTTCTCTGTAAATGTATGCTATCTAGAAACTTATCAATTTTCATTGTTGTAATAGAAAGATACCATCTAGATTTACAGTTTATATTTTCTGTCATTAAATAAAACTAGTATCTCAAATCTTTTATCTGAAAGTAATAAGGAAGACTTATTTTTTATCAGGTTAAATTTTTTTTGGAATCGAGATTGTTAAATTTAGTTTGTTTTATTTTAGTTTTAGACATCCTATATTTTTTCCTCACCTAACTAAGGAAATCCTTTTTACTTGACATTTTCCTCACTGTACGCTTGAATCTTATTTACTCAGTGACCGACGACATTTGACGTCAAATTTTATTTCTTTTTCCACAAATCTGGAAAGGATTTGTTTTTCTTGGTCTCAGTTCTTATTTGTTTCATTTTAGATTTCCTTCAGAAATCAAACGAATTGTTTTTACCACTTATTCAAAATAAAGTTATCTTGAACATAGTTTAAAAATATATATTTTCATTAAATATATTTGTCTTTAAATAAATTAATAAAAAAATAAATAAAATGAAAACTTAAAATTTAAAAAAAACGATCTTATTTTGTAGTAACTTAATGAAAAAATTTCTTCGGTGATAGTAAAATTATTTTCTTATCGTTTGTAGAAATCGACTTAATAATCCACCAAAGTTCTTTGGTAGATGAAAATTTTTATTTTATCAAAAAATTTTTTATATGTATGTCATAGTAATATCAAAATAGTAATATTATACAAAGTAAAATTTCAATAGAAAATCAGCAATCAAATATGTATTTAGGTGTAGCCATTACTACTTATATGTATGGGGAAATGCTGGAATATTTGGAACGAGAGCTCGTGTAGACCTTGAACTTCAGAAATCTTTCCTCTTCCGATATTATCAATTAGTTCTTATCCAATGATTTACTGAAGGACTTCATTTTATCAAAGATTACTCGGTTTTCCGCTTAGCTTATCCCTTCTGAGGATCTTGCGCCAGTAAAATCAGATTTTACTCTTCTGAAGTTTATTCCATCCCACCCTAATCCCAGTAATGAAGCTTTATTTTCTTTTAGTTTAACCAAATCCTTATCCAGGGTGTCTCTCCATTTTAAATTCTGTAGATCAGGGGTCGCCAAACATTTTTGATCATCACCCCCTATATTATTTTTCGAAATCTCCATAGACCCCCACAAAGGTAATTTTCAGGTAATTAAAATAAAACTTATATATCAGTCTAAATATTTAATAAATCAGAAACAGTAAGTAAAGTAGCTACAGATTTTTTACTTCTTAATAAGATGAGTGTGCATGGTGTTTCTTGGCAAGGTTCGCTATATTGGGTTCGAAATTAGCCAATTTTAACCGTAAATCTCCTCGAAGCTCCACATTTAATTTATTTCTGTTTTTAGTTAAAATTGAGTTAACGTGACTGAAACCGGCTTCAACCATATACGGACTTGGAAATGCCAGCATAAATGGCTAAGCCATTTCGTAAAGTTTCACATATTTTTGATTTGTGTATTAAGAACTGTTTTTCCTTCGAGTACCAATATACCCCCATTCGATCCCTTGGGTCAGATAGACCCCTACTGTTGTTAAATAGACCCCTAGGGGTCTATATAGACCACTTTGCCGACCCCTGCTCTAGATTTTCCACAGAATTTTATACACCTAAAAAGTTGTTCTCTCAGCAATCGTTCTAAAAGATGACATGACCATTTCATTCTATTTAGTTTTATGTATTTAATAATATGTCATCATCATTATAGATTTCAAAATTATATCTTTCCCTCTAGGTATTTTTTTTTCTAAAACAGAACCAAAGACTTTAAATTACACTGCATAAAATTAAGCTCTAAATCTCGCTAATAGATGTAACATGACTTGTTAAATATTTTCAAACGAAAATTATCTATTAATTTCATTCAAAGAATGTTAATTATTCCAAATATTTTTAGTGATATTCCCTGAAAATATTTTGCGAATGAAGTCGTCAAACTTTCTTATTCAGAATGAAATGTCTTGTCGCCATGCATGAAATGAAATAATCTCAGATTCATTTGAAATTTTACATGCATCTTGGGAAAACCTTATAACTATTTTGGAATCCGGATCTACTAAGACAAGATTTATTTCTTCCCACGAGTCTAATCCAATGTCCTCCGCAGAAAATACATGTACGAATTCTGAAATTCTGTGAGAATCTTGATATTTATGGAATAATTTTAGAAATGCAAGCATTAAATTCTGTACAACTTCTATGAAATGACTTTGTGTTGGTAAAAAAAATTATGCAAATGAAGTGAGTTTCTCCTTCTTCCATGCAGTTTCGAATGAGCACATTCGTTGATTCTAGTCACTTCCTTTCTGTTGATGGAAAATCGCCAAGTCATGGGAAGGAAAGGGAGCGGTCAGTTTTTTTCTCATTCGAAGTGTTTTAATTTATGTTAAAATTCTCAACGAAAATGTTAAACCAATTTTCTGTTTTCAGCTAATTGTTGCGTTGATTTTCAGTGTGAAAATTCACTTTGATTTAACAAAATCGGTATACTTTGCATTCAAACAATAATAGAAAAAAAAATCTTAAGTTAGTTATATAAAAATGAAATGTTACTGAACTGTTAATTCGTACAAAAAATGTATATTATTATTATATATTCTAGTGCGCAATACGTAGAAATTTAAATATGCGTTTTTATGTATGGTTTATTTAAGATATAATCTAAAAATAATGCTCTTGAAAGTAACTATACTTCTAACGTATGTATTATAAACATTATTTCATAACGGTTTAAGCTGAAAGTGTCTGTCATAATCACGAACATTAGAAATCAAAATAAAATGACTGGCAAAAAAAAAAAAAAGCAGATTCTGGCGCCTAAATGATTAACTCTACATATTTTCAAGGCAGAAAAATTAAAATTTTCTTGGCTTTTCGCCTCGATAATGACGTCTAAGTATTCTAATAAAATATTATGCCTTGCCAGATTTTTTATAACGTCTGTAAATGTTTTATCTCATTCTTCCTAGAAATCATGTGATATCTGCTTGTTGTTGGAGGACAGCCGGTTCCAGCTCAAACCTCAAATTTTCATTAATGGAATATTAATGAGATTGGGATTTTGTTGTATAATTGATGTTTGCAAATGTATGGCCACAAATTTCCTCAACTATAGTGTTATCGTATTCCTTTAAGAAATGTTTCAGGAAGTTTTGTGTTTTTATGAGATTTTTTTATGGAATCACATGCTTATAGAAAATCATTTACAATGATGCAGTTCCACTCTGTTATATCAGAATTGTACAGTCGAAATCTGGTTTTAGGGTTACACTGGGTGCAGCGTTAGACTTTCCTTATTTAACGAATCGTCCAATACTGCTATGAATTAATGTTCAAATGGCTATTACTGTTAAAAAAAGAAGTCACTATTCATGCAAGACAAAGAATGACGCAAAAAATGCTTTTAATTTAATTATTTTAAATTTTCGTAGAATATATGCGAAGTGTCATTAGTATTTGGAATATTTTACGCATATCTAATGTTCTACGTTTTTAATACCGACGAAAATGTTTGCTTATTTTAATTTAGATTTCTATGTAAGCCACGCGCCGTAGCGAAAATGCATAATTCATGACTTTAGCACTTGCTGCTTTTTTTTTTTCATTATTATTAGTCATCGTTCATTTATTAATCTGAAAATGTTGTATAGATCAGAATATGATTGGAACAGTACGGGTAGTAATTAGATTAGTTTCTCTGAATCTGACTAATTATACAAATGTCATGTCTATGAAGTTTTTTTTCCTATAAGCAACTGAGGTAATAAAGAGAATTATATTGATTTCTTTTTTCCCTTTATTTTTGTGAAAATGGCAGTAAGGAAAATCAGAGTAATGAAACGTATTGTTTTGTCTGCGCTGACTTAATTAGAGCTAGAGTCGCGTGCACTTCTTTGTAAGATGTTCAGTAAGAATTATTTTGTCTTTTAAAACCGCGCCGTTGAATAGGTTGTAGCGTCGAATGTATTGTGCGGCAAAATAAATGGCTTCCTCGACAAATAACTGGTTGTTTATTTAGTGTTTCCTTGTCAATCATACTTCATAAGATTTTCCTCAATAACCTTGCTTGTTAAAAATAAATTAATTTAGTGTATAAAAATTCATTCCCCCCCTGCAATTTTCCTGAGTTTTAAAAAGTGGTACAAATTTTCAGATTTGCTATTAGATAGTTTGATTGTATATTTATATTGTATTTTATTTAATTAATAATGTATTTTATCTCAGAGTTGAGGGATTTTTATTCTCAAATTATAAACAATTGTCTAAGCAAATAAATGCATAATATTGCAGACGTCAATGATTGAATTTGGAATTAAAAATAATTAATAAATAATAAAGGCCCAAGAATTATATAGTTTAAAAAGGCCTATTAAGCTGCAGAACATTGTGAAACTGAAACTTTCCTTCACTCAAGATTGCTTTTTGAGTATGTGATACAGGAATCCTAGCTGATAAAAAGTACTGTCTGAAATAGTTCAGTGTTCTATTTTATGTATGCGTAATATAAAAATTTAAAATGAGGATGAGTTTTATAAAAACTGCTGTAATTTTATGAGAAAAGGAAATTCGTCGCGCTCCATTTATTTAGGCAAAACATCTTCAAGATTTAAAGATAAGGAATTTGATTTTGCTACACTGATTTTCCTACCACTTTTTTGAATGGTAGAGTCAGTCAAATTCTATGATCGCACAGCGGGAACATTTTTTCATAAATTCCAAAAACTTCTTTTCAAATCGATACTTGTATAATATTCCGAATTCAAATCACTTTTAGGAATATTACATTCTGTAATGTGTTTTATATATTATTCGATAAATAAAGGAAGTGAGAATATGTAGCATCAATATTACCAACAATAATTAATAAATTAAACTGTTTTTTAAAATTGTAAGTTCTTTGAAAGCAGTTGTCTAGTAAGCTTCTGCAATATTGAATATTTTAGCACTTAACGGTGAAACACATTCAAATTTAAAAATTTCAAAACTTATTGATCTTAAATACCCGCTGAAGCAACCTATTGCTTCAGCTGTAGAATTAAATGTTGTCTCAATCAATGCTGAATTGTATGTTAATTTGTAAAATGAAAGATATTAAGTATGTATTGGAACTATTACAATTTAATTTTTGAACATATTCGTGGTTGGGTGCCTTTTATCAAAAAGGTATTGTAATCTACTATCATATTTTTAGTAACTGAATATTCCGTGTAAGCGCTGTTAAAATTATATTTAAAACAGTACTTGTCAGTTTTACTTATTAATGTCAATATCCAAGCCAACAATAATAGTTTTTTTACTTGAAAAAATAAGTAGAGAGAAGTGGTTGTAAAAACACCTACATTAAATTTGGATCTAATCTAAATAAAATCAATATTTAAAAGATTAATGTGTTAATTTTAAATATAATCAATCAGAACATAAAATAATTTGTAACTTTCGCATAAAAGTAATCGAAAATCAAAACGATTTTCATATTAAATATTAGAAGTAATTGAGATTTATTATTTTAAAAATTGTTTCCTAAAAAAAAAATTAAATATGAATTATGAATAGTCTCTAGATCTGATTCTAATTTTGTATTTCTCAAACTGACACCGTAAGTCACTTTATTAAAGATTTTGAAACCCATTTATATTTTTTGCAAGTTAATACTGCTACTATTAAGCAATGATATATTTCAAGTGAGTTAAGGGAATATATTATCAAATATCTCTCATTTATTATTGTAGGAACAGGTGTATTATATAAAGTGTATTAAAAATATGTAATAAGCGAATGAAGACAAGTTTATTTTTTAATGTACTAAACTAGTACATAATGTTTGCAAAAGTACTAAACTTTGCTAGTTCAAATCAATTTATTTTTGGATTATTTAAAACAAAAGTCTATGCGTAAATTAATTCCTTTTTTATATTATTTCAAGTTAAGAAAATTAGAGTAAAAAGAACTCGGATTTTTTTTTTATGTACTTATAGTTTATGTATGGATATATATATATATATAAATTCATATATTTTCCGAAAAATTCTTAAGTGCGAAGACTGTACATTAGCAGATTATATGTCAATACACAAATTTAAAAATTTGCCATTTATAGAGAGAGAGAGAGAGAGAAAAAAAAGTAAAGTATTCACGAAACTTCTAAGAGTAATCTTTCTTTTGAATACGAAAAATCATAGATTTTGAATCAAATTAAACTGCCAGCAAAAACAATCGGTTGCCATTTACCTTTAAAACTTCCTTCTAAATAAATAACTATTGCATTACAAATGAAACAAACTTGACATGAACTAATGCAGCTAAATCGAAAATTATTACTATTATTTTTACATACTTTATACTATTTCTGAAAGAAAATCAACGTAAGTAAAAACGTCATTTTTTCTTTCTTTTCGGAATAAATAAAAGATTTGAATATTTTCGATAATATTAGAACGAATTCTTATTGTCAGGCAGTCGCTAGTAAAAAGTGAGAATATCGAGTTAAATATAAACAAATGAAATTAATAATTACAAGAATTAAGTACCATTAGAATACTTAATTACTTCTGAACTCATTTCACAATTTTATGTATAAAAGGAAAAATACCTGTGTGATTCATGGAGAAGCGCCATCTTTGTCTTAATGCCTAAGTTTTTATTCCCTCCTATCTTAAGTAACATGGGGTACATGACTCTAAAGTCATTAGTGAATCTATTTTTTACAGATAAATGAGCTCATTTCCCCCTTGTCTGTCTGAAAGGTTGAAAATGGCAAGTGTATTGGAGTTCATATGGCGGGAAATCTATTCTAGGTTTTAATTCATTAAAAATTTTGTTTAATATTTTTGTATTCCATTACACAAATCCATTCTTTGCCAATTTTTTTTTAAAAATTTATATATATTTTATGTTTTATCAAAACGATTGTTAATGAACATCTCGAATTTCAAATTTCCCTTCGTGTAAAATATTAGTTTTTTGTTTAATAAAAATATCTTCTTTAACTCATACTACATTACTTAGTGTTGACCTGTGCTTCTAATATAGTAAAATTATGCAAATATTTTAGGAATTTGTTCCGATCTATTTAAAAATATTTTTTGATAAGAACCGATCAAATTCGATTGAATAGTTAATTTTAAAATTTATGTATTGAAAAGAATAAAGATAAATAATTTCTATTAATATTTTATTAGGAATTATACATTACGAGCACGTATTTTAGATTCAATTGCATATATTTTTGTATCCGAGATTAAAGTTTCATACACGAAAATTTTACTTTGGAACTTTAAAAGTCTGATTCGTGGCGCCATCTTTTGATTCCACTTCTTTAAAAGTATTTGAAATTCAAACTTATTTTTTTAATAATTGATTTTAGAAATTTTTATCGTAAATTCTCATAAATTTATTAGTTATCTTCTTATGGAAGACAGGATTGAAAACAATTTAAATAATTATTATAAAAAGAATCTTTTATTTAAAATTCATTATTAGCGACGTAAATTATTCCTCTTTTATAATAATGAATTTCGAATTAAAATTAATTTCATTTAAATACTTATATGCAATTTAGGTTTTTTAAAAATATTTGGCAATTTTTTCAAAAATAATTAAAAAAATTCTATGTCAATTTTTTAAGTTGACAGTATATAAAAATTTATAAATTTATTTTTAATCATTATAATTTTATTGAATTCTTTTCGTGTTTGTAAATTTTGTGAATTTGCGTGTGTAAATTTTGTATTATGTTATCTTTTTATTCCTCGTTTAAAATTTATTTTCGTATTAAAAATTTAATACAAATAATAAGTTTCTTAATTACTATATCACATAATAAAATTTGGCAAGTAAATCGAAGTAAAAGTTAGAGTTCTTTTTGTAATTTTGTATGTTTTTAATTGTTTTCTGATTTGTATGAAATAAAAAAAATAATGTCAACAAGAAACCATATTACTTGATTCGATAGTATTTTATATAAATTTATTACTTGGCAATATTAATTTTTAAAGAGTAGACTTCGTATTAATGGTTATATTTTATATTCTCGAAACCACTTTTAAAATATTTTATGCTCAACATTTCGTAACATTGCATAAAACCATAAATTGGAATAAAATTTCCTAATGTTATTTAGAAATTCGTGTGCCATATGATTCAATAAGACGTATAGTGATTATTAAAGTTAGAGATAAGTATTTCGTAATTTGTTTACGGCGAGAGATAAGTAAAGTATCTTATCAGAATTTTCTTCATCTGATAAGTGGAAATATGTTGCGTTTGTTAAATAGATTTATTTTTGTTTAACTTCATTTCGGGGCATTTATTTTTTTTAATTGAGAATACTAAATCAGTATAAAAATACATTATATATATTTTTAGTAGCTCATTTAAGTAAAAATTCTCGAATGAAAAATGAAAGCTAGAAGTATTTTAATAACCTGATTCACGTTTAGGTGAGAAACTAATGCTTATGAAAATAACTTTCTTTTAAAGATGTTTGGTCTTCCAAAATCTGCAATTATTTCTCCATTATTCGCCGAATATTTTTGTAAAATTCATTTCTGAAAGGAAAAAACTTACAAAAATGTAGCTAAAATTACATATTATTTAAACGTGAGCATTAAGTTTTAACTATTTATGTATGTCGTAGGTTATGAATTATCAGTGTATTTATATAAATTATTAATGTAGTTTTAGATCCGGTAAGATAAGAAATTTTATTTGATAATTTTAATGGGTCAGCCGAAGAAATAATTCGTGAAAAAAATTATCGAATTAAATTTTTAGAAATTAATATACAAAAATTAATATACAAAAAGCTAAATTTTAGCATGTATTTTGTTGACAAAATTTTTTTTTGTTTTAGCAACTGTATTGTTATCTAGAATATTTGGAAAAATAAGACCAGTA
Organism: Latrodectus geometricus; assembly: GCA_026290005.1. Taxonomy (NCBI): domain Eukaryota; kingdom Metazoa; phylum Arthropoda; class Arachnida; order Araneae; family Theridiidae; genus Latrodectus; species Latrodectus geometricus. The sequence goes on along the minus strand of JAPDSC010104605.1, from coordinate 10,991 downwards.
CTTAATATATATACATACATACACTATGTAATAAAAAAAAAATTCAGGATAAATTAACTTATTAATTTACTTCAAAGGGTTTGCTATTATCAATCATTCATGCATATTTTTCAGATTGATTTTGCTTTATTTCAACGAATATGACTCTTTTAAACATTTGTGGATTTAACTTATAAATGTACGTATAACAACTTAACCTTAGGATTGTAGTAAACGTTCTTGATTCCGCATGTGAATATATTACAACATAGGTAATAAAATATGCAGCAAAACATAATTAAATTTAGAAATTTCACGAGTTCTCGATTGTTCATTATAAATTCAACACTAACGTACTCGGATTAATTAATATGAAATCTTAAATTGCTCAGCTTACCTGAACCTCATGACCTGGAAGAGCGTATGCTTTGCACTTTTGCTACTTCTACCTCGTTGAGAAAAGGAAGGGGAAAAAAATGGGCCACCCTTCGAAAATGAAGTAATCTTCTGAATGTTAATCGTTGAGAAACTTGCGACACTTTCAGAACAGCTCTGATGTGGCTCCCAGTTTCCGAACTCAACACTTGACTGAGAGGCAGGAGCTGATTGTTCCTCGAATTTGTTACTTATCTGCACAGCGCTGTTTGTTTATCGATCTTTATCAGTTCAAGTTTACAATTATTAGGGATGACCTCGAATTAAAATAAAGAAAAATGCGAAGGAATCTTTCGCCTAACTGATGTCGATTTGTTGGAGGGAACTTATAAAGGAAACCCTGTATTACATCTCATCTCCGAAGAACTAGAATAGGGAAAGTATTCCTTTTTTCCCTACTGTTGTCTCCTGTTCAAATAATTGCATCTTAATGCTTGCAACTATGTTTCCTCCTCCGCAATACTCAGATCATTAGTGCTATTGTATTTTTGAGAATAGAAACAATTGTGCGTCTAGTTCTGATGTGCTCTTGTTACCGGCTGCTGTCCTCTTGATAAAGATGTCTCCCAAGATTGGTCTCTGCGGTATGATGGACTGCCAGGATATGTATTGGGTGTACTGTTTTGTGCTGGACATTTTTAATGACTTATTTGGATTAAACAAAACTGTCCACGCAGCACGTGGAGCTCTGTTTTTTGGACTCTTCTTTTCCTCGTGGCTTGTTGTCGGCGTGAACGTATTTGTTTCTATAGTATTTGCACTTACAGCATTCTATCTTGCCGGCGGCTACAAATTTGTGAAGGTTATATACCGAACGTTACCGAGGGATTTGAGGTAATTCATTTTTGTTCCTTTCTTTTTTTTTTTTGAAGTTGAAATATGCATGAATGTTTTTTAACCTGATCATAGAAAGTAACTATGCTACGTAGATTTTTTTAACGGTTATATAGAAAATAATATTTTAAGAGAAATCAAGCTAACATGCATGTTATAACTTTTTACCATCTTAACTTTTGTCTGTGAGAGAATAAACATATCTTAATTGGAAAGAAAAAAAATTAAAGAGAATGTTAATGATTATTCATATTGTAGATATAGTACTGACCTCTGATTAATTCTTACTGTTTCTAATAGAAGAAAAAATAGTTTTCATTCGAAGGTTGAAAATTAAATACGTAAAGCGGTTATATTTTTTCACATTACATTTAATATATAATTTAAAATTCATATTTTTGTGGTAATTTTTTACATTTTTAGCATTTTTGGTCTTTACAGGAACACAAATTCGTGAAATTTCTGGTAACAAGACTGATATAAGCTATTTCAAGTCACATGAATTAAGTGATTTTTTAAAATTTGTTATTTCTTATTTCGGGTGAATAATGTTTAGGGGGGTATTAAAGTTTATTTCGTTTGTTGAAGATTTATGTTAAGTTAGACTATTTTTAGAGCGACTCTAAAAATAGTTCGCACATTAAGAAAAATTTCGGAATAAAATATGTAACGTGATTCACATAATTTAGTGATTTGTGAAATATCGTAGTTAAATTGTTGTTCTACTTTCACTGAAATAATCAACTAAATTTGTAAACAGTACGAATAAATTAAAATGATTTTCTTGAATCTAAAACCAAAAATGCACTTATTCCGCTACTAAATTTATTGCTAACTATTTTATATATTGTAGAATTTCTAAGAATTATTCAATTGATGTTTTTTTTTTTTTTTTTTTTTTTGGTTTTTAACTTGCTTATTTTAATCTAAATCATTGGCTCTCATCCTTGGATTACATAAGGAAAAACTTGTGTTGACATAATGTGTATAAGATGTTTATACGATCATCAAATTAAATTACTTTCAAACAAATGAGGAAAAAGCGATTGGAAAAGCGATGTTTATATTCAGAAAATATTACAAGCATTTGAAAAAAAAAAGTAGACCAGTAGAAAACAAATTCGCAAAAGAATTCAATAAGCATCGCTTCTAAGTGGGGGGGGGGAATGAAAGCAATCAAAACTGATCCTAAATAAAGTTTCATTCCATCTGATAATTTATTAGTAGATGGGAAATGCCAATAATAATTGGGAAGTTTGGTGCATTAGTAAAGTTTGTTACATTGATTATTTTATGTGAGTTTCCCTTATTTTAATACTAATACTCTGTGTGCTTTCAATTTTTGATATATATTTAATGCTTGCATAATTTTCTGTAAAACATACTACATTTCATTTCAAAATATACTTCGAAAATACTAGATTACTTTTTAAATCTCTAATGGAACTATATAAATTTATTTACATTGAACTTAGATTAAATTGAATTGAGATGACTCTCGATTAAAATGATTTTTTTTTTCACTCATCTATTTTAACCAAATCTTTTGATCTAGTGAGAAGCAGACCATTAAGACAAGTGGAAACGTTTTAGTAATTTGTTTTAAGAAGCTAGGATAAGATATTTTGCTTTTTTATGGAATTATTCATTGTTACAAAACATATTTTTTTTATTTTCAAGAGATTCTTCAGATTTATTATTGCACGATTTAAATCTATAAATTTTTTAACTATTGTTTAAATAGAAGGGAAAATGCGTCTCATATTGTGATTTGATTATTTTTAATTTTAATTAATGCGATTCTAATCAAATTTTATGTTTTTTTACACAACTTATAAGAAATTGCTTTATTTTTTTTTTATACTCCGATCAAGACAAAAGTTTATTTTCCAAAGGCTGGCAAACCGGTCCTTTCTAGAAACGTTGTTTAGAATTATCTCGTAGATCCATATGCAAAAGCTTTAAACATGCAGCGTTTGAATGCAACGGTTATGAGAACTCAATTTAATAACTTTTGAAATATGCAAGTTATTAACTTATGGGTTTAAGTATTGTATTTATAATTGACATCTTTATTACTTATATATATTACAATTAATGTTTTCTTTAAAAATGTATAAATTGCTAACATTTTAATAATTTGTAAGAGTTGATTTAAAGAAGGGATTCGCGAATACTTTGCAGCATCCATGTCTTCAACTGCCTCATTCCTGATGTAATTAGGCTGCATTAATAATTTTAATCATATCGCCAGGATCGTGATCGACAATCTTGGAATGATATGAAAGACTCTGCTATTGAAAGAAACTTCTGATCAATCGAAGAGTTATAAGTCGAATTATTTGCCAGTACAATCGACTATTTGTGGACATTTTAGCCCTGTCTCGCTTTCTGTCCTGTTATCTTGCATCTAAGTGCAATTAATACGGAACCTAGTTAAATCTTTAATTAGATGGTTTTATTTTCTTCCAAGAATCTTGTCAAGGCCGACAAGTATTCTACTGGCATCGTAAACCAGAAACCTCCGTCACGTGCTTGTGGCTCGTGCAGATTTTTCTTTTGTATGTATCATTGTTAGCTATTGATAACTTTGAGCTGTGGCGTAAAATCGACAAGGCTATTTATTGCCTGTGGCTGTTTTGAAATTGGTAAAATGTTTATTTTACATCACCGTTAAACATTCTATTTGCTTCCTCTTCCAGATTTTTTTCTTAATGATGACCCAAGCTTTAAACTTTTTTGATATGCATGTAGTTTTTTGCTCACTTTCAAACCATTTACCATTCAATTCACGCTTCCTCCACAAAGGTGAAAGTTTAAGCTGTGTATAAATGTTGAAGACTGTAATTTTGTGTTTTTCCTGTTGTATGAGGATACTTTTCGCTGTGTTTGGTAAGATAGGTCACTGAGTTGCAAGAAAAGTTCAATTAATGCTGTTCATTGTTAAAAAAAAAAATTCAATTAATGTTTGTCTTATGGTCATACTGAAATTATTACAGCAAAAAATATAAGAAAATGGATGTATAATTTTAAAATATTAAATCAATGATTTTTGAATCGCTGTCACCAACATTTTAAATGAATGGCTATAAAGATTAACTAAAATACTGAAATAACCATCGCACTTAATTATCAGAACTGTGTGACAATTGAAAAATTTGAGTCTACTTAACCAATTCTCATGCTAGCCTTCTTTTCTTATTCGACAGTGTTGTGATTTCTTAATTATTTCTTATGAGTCATACACTTAAGGTTGAAAAACAATCTAATATTCTTATTGATATCTAATTAATTTGTTTTAAACCCATATGGATTTCTGCTACATAAAATCTGCGTGGTTCAAGCTGTCTATTGTTAACAAACTAGTCGATAGTTTCTTCTAGTCTTCATTACATCGCCTATTCTTGTGCTGTGAATTTGTGGTTCACTGGAAAGTGAATTTAACCATTTACTTAACACTACTATGCATTCGTCCTTAACTTAAGCTATTTCATATGGAGTGTTACTAATTCTACAATTCAAGCAATAAATACTCTCTTTAATACATAAAATCCAAGATTGCAAGCACCACTAGAAAGCCCGTATCAAGACCGTGATGTGAAGGAAAAGAGTGGGGAAACGATCTCCTAAAACTAGCTGCAACAGCATTATTAAAATATTATTGCCAAAATCTCATTTGAAAGGTTTCATACATGAAATAAGTGCCAAATCTTTATTGGGACACAGCAAGAAAAGGACAATAGATTCACTTCCTAAAGTATCCACCAATTATTTTATCATTAATAAGTATCAAGCATTTCATTTCTGACCACGGTCCATTTGCTTCATTACAAACGATTCGGTAAAAGTGGTTCACGTGGTAAAGAAGTTTTATCAATACACGATACTTCGCTTACGCCTTTACAGCCATCAACTACATAGGTTCTCCATCATACATTCCGTCTATTTAACATTTTTTCAAGTTTAGAAGTATCATATACTCTCTCGACGTCTTATAGCCAACAAAATAGAAACCCTCATGAACTCGATTGTCGGAAGGCACACGTTTCACTTTCAGTCACGATCTGATGATTTACGGATTTCTAACATTTTTTCTGTACTAACCAGTTGAAGAGAAATGGCGTATGTTTGCTAACCCTTGATACACATCAAGCGCTTTTCTTCTCAGTACACTGTAGAAAATGAATACTGTGAACTGTGAAACTTCCTAATCTAAATACAATTAGTGTAGAGTTCTTCTCGCAGAAAAATCTTTGTCTGAATAGCAGTTAATGATAAAGGTTAAAATCCTTTGTAAATTGGGCATGACTTTGCACGAAACTACATTACGTACTATGAGGACATGAACGATATATTAATGGGTATTAATAGACAAATTGTTTCATTTCTTTATGCGAATCTGTGAAAATGGTTTGGATTACATTCAAAAGTTTATTAATAAGTACGTGTAGAAAATGGAAAATTCTTAATTTAAAAAAAGGATTTTTAACGAATGCATTTGGCTGATGAAAAGAAGAAACTGGTATGACAGCCATGTATGAAATTAGGATTTAAAGTGGTGTTATATGTGCATATTGATGTCGTCAAAGTATTTTTATGGTAACATCAAATTATTGGAATTTAAAGAAAATGGTAGATAATTCATAAATCAGTTTGCAATGTAAACATACTTATGATTTCACAGATTTTGCCGAAATTTCAACTTCTTGCCACATTTATGTTTACTGTTTTCTCAAGGAAGTAAACATTGGAACTTTAATCTTGTTTTTGAACTTCTAGGAGTAGACTGTATTGTTAGCTGTATTAAACCACTTCAAAAATTTATATAAAAGTAGAGTTGGAAAATTTTTAGTATCTCCACACACCATTTCACAAATTTTAAGACAATTTTGTTCGTAAATAGTTAGAAATGTAACATGCTTCTGAAAATGAGGGTGATTCTAAATCGCTCGAGGAATTTAATGATGATTTATGCTTTATTAATGTTGGTGGAAATAATTTTTGGAATTAGGTGCATGTAGGAGAAACAATTAATAGATCACTTTTCTTGAATTGATATACTTTACCTTTAATTTTTTCAAAGGATTTGGGAAACAAAATACTTTGTTTTGCTAGTCATTTATTTTTTAAGTTTTTATTTTGTTTAAATAATAAATTGGGAAGCGTCATTTGGTTTATTCATATTGTGATTTTTATTTATTATTTAGTAAGGTTTTAAAATCCTCTGTATAATAAATATCGTAAAATAAAATTTTTGAAATGTAATTTTAATTAAGTGCAGGAATTTTATTTATATTACATCTGATGCGAAAAAAAATATTCTGTTATTTCTTATCAAGTCTTCCTTTCATTAGATTCTTCGATTTAAAATCCTATTGGCATTACATTAAGTCATTTTTTTTTTATTTTCGAAATGAAATATATGAATTAGGCAAGAGTCCAAACCATGGTAATGGGTTTTTTTTTTTTTTTTTTAAATCATTAATAAATATGGAAGTATAGCATTTCTGAAATATTATATCCACAAAATTTTTTAATTTAATTACTCTCGTTCCCTTATTTAAGGTATTTGTAGACCAGTTCAAATGTAGTTTGAATTATCGAATGAACGGTTATCGTTCTAACTTTTAGTTCGTGAGTTCGATTCCCATCTGGAACATGGATGTCAATAGTGGTACGAAATTCAATTTAAACTATAAATCCTATTCAAATTTATCGTGACCATGTAGCGATAAATCAAAACCATTTGGAAGGCAACTCGATTTATACATAAAGGGCCACAGGCTATTAAAAGTCACAAGAAGTATATATTTCTGATGTACATAACTCTTATAAAAAAAGTATATAAATCATAAGGAAATTTTATGAAATATTTTGGGTTATGGTTTTACCTTTCGATAACAGCACTGCACTCTAGATTACTGTAATTGTATATTGAAGTTAATTATCAGAGCTCATTATAAAACCAATAATCACCTTTAAAGAGTTTTGAAGCAAACTTCAATCTACTTAAAATTTATTAAATAGTTTTATTTTAACATGATAAATAAAATTTCAGTGTTAAAAATTTTTACTATAATAAATTTATTCATGATAAATTTGTTTTCTATAGTAGATTCTAAAAACAGAAAATTTTAACCTTGCTAAAATTGAAAGTAAATATCGATAATTTAACAAACAATAGTAAAAACAGCAGTTTAAGTAATTGTGTTGAAAGATTTATCGTGATATGTTAATAATTGATTAATATCGTAAGAGTTTAAAGTAAAATATTGTTTTTAGTTAGACAATTGACTTTGACCCGGAAAAGGTATCCAAACAATATCATTTTATAATATTGCTTAGTTTTTCCTATATTTAATGTTAAAATTTTTTATTATGCACTGAAGATTGATGTTTTGGCGATCACAATATGTTAATGATATCCAGGTTTTATATAATAGATTATTTTGTCTAGATTCGATTAGAATTTCACATAAATTCTTTATATTTTTACGATATGTATCTGGTTTAGCTGATTTAATATGCATAGCAGCTCGTATTTATAATCTTTGAATATCATCTGAAGATATATTCTTATTTTACCCCTGATTTATAATTGAACTTATGTATTTCACATTATATTGGTAACATTTAGAATATGTTTAAACTCTTTTAAAGCAATCATTAGTGCATTTTTTGGATTAAAACTATGGATTAATTAAAAAAGTCTATTAAAAAAAGATTTTGTGGCGCTTTCTATTAAGTTTCATACACATGGGTAAAATTAAATCTTATAATTTAAAAATGTGATAGTCTTGGGACTATAAAATTTTCTTGTTTGATTTCTTTGAGTCTGAAAACTTTCTATAATGAACACATATTAGGTTGGGGAAAAAGTAATCCATTATTTTTTCGGTAGGCGTCTGTAGTGATCGATATCTCGTGAGGTATCTATCAAACAATTTCAGAATTATGCTTGTTGGATAGGTGACATTTGACACTAAAATATCCTCTTGCGGTTTTTTGTTTGATTCATTCAGTTACGAGTACAAGGTTTTAAAAATGGAAGACAACAGAAAATTCGATACATTTTCGTTTTTCTCTTGTAACGGCGAAAAAGATAGCCGGGTGGCTAAAATTGTAAAAGGTGTTTATCATCCTATATAAGACTGTAACACTCAGTTACGTACAATTTTTGTTTCGTCGATTCCGTTCGGGTATTTTTGATGTTAGAGATGCACCTCGCATGGGGATACAGCATCGTCGAAAATGTCTATAAAATATCAAAAATGATCCGCAGTTAACCGCATGTCCGAAGTTAACCGCATGTCAACAGTCGTAACGCGCAAGACCTAAAAATCTACATGAAAGCTGTTTTAAACCTTTGTACAAAGTGAATCCAAAAGAAGTTACATAAAGTTCACTTAAAAATAATGGATTTCTTTTTCCCCAAACTAATATTTTTTCCCAATAAACTACTAAAGTAATGAGTGTGGAATACCAGTTATAAAAACAATCCATTACATTCATAATTTTCGATGCATCCGTGTGTAATTACGCAAATACAGTAAATATGGATAAATGCTTAGATAAAAAATATGTGTAATTATTGTAATTTAACTGTGAGTAAAAGAAAAAGTATTTTATTGTAATTTTTTTAAATATATTCACTAATTTATTTCTATTTTCTTTTGATATATTGAAAAAGTTGAAATAATTATTCTTATTGAATTCCGTTTTCTTGTATAATTAGCTATTCAATCACCAAATTAAATTTTATTTTAGTGATAACAAATCTCAAATTTGTAAAAATTAAAGTGTTAAGAATATGAAAAAAATTGACGGAATTCCAAATATTTCCTGAGAAATATCTGGAATTCCCTTTTTTCAATTTTTTAAATCCAGTTTTGTTTTATTTTGTAAATTAATTATGCTTTTAACAAAATTGACCCGACAAAAATGGATTTTTTTTCTCTACATTCCACATGCAGAAGAAATTTCAACGAAAAGTTCCGTAAGGATTATTTTTGAAATGGAACCATGTCGCAAAGCAAGTGTTTGAAGCAACCGAACACCGACCTCCTTTTCTATTGAGAAATGGAGTTTCAATTTCCTAATATTCAACAAATGTTAAAGGTCTGTGACCTATCGATAAGATTCCCTTCCCCCTCTAGAGATTTTGCTTTTTTTCCCCACTGATTTATTAGCTTAATTGTTTACCTTACCCCACCTAACTGTTTCTATGGTAACGTAGTTGCCACCTTGTAATTCGGCACGTGTTGGGTTAGAACCATGGTTCTTTATATGTAAAAAACAGAATCCTCAGTAATGCCTACTAATTTTTAAGATCTTATTTTAGCTTCTTTTTATGGTAGAACATTTAAAAATAATTTGACCATTCATGTTTCACGAATAATTCATGATTGAGTTTGAAATAAGCAGTCAAATAATACTCTTGTTCGTATTGAGATACTCATAATGATTTTTATACACTCAATTCTTGCGAAAACTATAAAAGTTTTAAGATTCGAAAAACTAAGAGCTTATTCTCTTTCATTTAATTGGAGATTTTCCGATTTTTAACTATTCTTTAATGTTTTAATAAAATTTATTTAAGAAATATATTTTTTCAATTTATAAAACACCCGAATTGTTTGTTGAAAATATAATTAAATCTTTCATTGACTTTCTGTCCTACTAAAAAAAGTATCTTAAATTTTTGAGTTAACCCTTAGCTTGTTTTTTCATAAAACTTGAAAGATTTAGTAGTAGGTTTAGGTTTCTTTGAGTAAATGAAATTTGTTTTTTATTATACGTTTTCTGTTATCTAAACTCTCCACATGTTTTAAATATCAATAGAATCCGACAAATGGTGACTTTAATTATTATAACTTATTTAGTTGTTAAAGTACTGTTGGTGAATAATAAAACAATCGGAATAATAATTTCGGGAAACTAAAGCTATATTGAAAGCAATTAAATTTTTAAATACTCTCCTATTATTACTCTTGCTGTGAAAAAATTTCTGTAGAATATGTCACGTGGCACCTTCAGTACCGGTTATAGTTAAGCTTCGATTTACATGCGGATTCGATGAAACACTTATTTACTATCACTCCATGCACAGAATGTTAATGTAGTTACATCTTATTTCGTAAATGCGCCATACTTCCCAAATTTATGATTTCATAATCATGAAAGTCCTTCAAAATAGTTTCCTTTAAGAATAAATTAAAATCTACGAATGTGATGATTTTTAAGTTTAATATACAACAAGTTATTTTCGAGAATTGCTTGTCTTTTTATCTTTGATGAAACGTATTATGCGTCGAGACATATACTTAACTATTTAATTTTGCTAAAAAATACCATTTATTATTCTTTCTTTATTTGATCTTTATTTCTGATGCGATATTTCTTTGAAATCTTTTTCAAATCACAAATTTGAGATAATATATTATGTGGGAACAGTTATTTTTCTCAAGGAAATAGTCTCAATTTTGTATTTCGTGTGGTGTATTTTGTCTTTGGTATATAAAGTTTCAATGCTCAGTTCAGCTGCATTTATATATATATATATATATATATATATATATATATAAATATTAGGTTGGGGAAAAATAAATCCATTATTTTTACGTGAACTTTATGTAACTTCTTTTGGATTCACTTTGTAAAAAGGTTTAAAACAGCTTTCATGTAGATTTTTAGGTTTTGCGCGTTACGACTGCTGACATGCGGTTAACTTCGATCATTTTTGA
>JAPDSC010104604.1:17895-30497 GCA_026290005.1 Latrodectus geometricus | reverse complement strand
AGGGATTGCCTTAGAAAATTAAAACTTTTAGTTAAAAATCATATACTGTTTTTAAGAAAACAGAATGTGACTATAATTAATCACACACACTATTGATTTTAAAATATCATTTCAGTATGTTAATTTATAGAAATATTTTCTTATAAAATTTATTTTTTACAAAAATTCCTAAATACTCTATTTTAAATGCTTTATTGATTATTATAATAAAGTTGGGGCGTACAAAAAAAAATTAGTTTAATTTTGAGGATGTAACACATGATGTAACACATTTAAATTGTTTAAAATACATACAATGTGTATGCTGAAACATATTTCTAAAAAATCCTTGAAACAATAATTAACGCATGTAATTATTCACAAACTTATGTCAAATGACTTTTTATGTCATTTATATAATTAAATCAACTTTAACGTTAATTTAAATATTGAATAACGTATGTAATCATTCATAAACTTTGAATCATAAAGAAATTTCGATTCAGTGTAAACTGTTATATTATGAATAAAATATAAATTAAAGAGTCATAAATGTATTCAGTAGTCAAAACTAAATTTTCAGCTTGATTTATTAACGTAGGTAAAAAGGTTGCACATTTACCATATGATAGAGCTGTTTTTATAATTTAATTCTTCATGACAAATCATTTTATGCATTTAGAACTTAATTTCTAATTTATTTTTGTTCTCAGCTATTGATTTAAAAATGTAGATTTTTTTCTGTTAACTTATGTATGAAATGCTGAAATTAAATTTCCTTAAATATTAATAATTTTTACACATTGAGGAAGAAATATTAAACATATTAGTGGATTATATTGTGGGGAAGAGTGTAAAAAATATATTTTATTTATATTATATTAAGAATTTTCAAAAATATGATTTTGTAAACTAAGATTTTATCAAATTTCTTTTAGTAACATTGTATGCTGTCTTAATGCAAATGCTGCCTTAATTCAATTTCCAGTAATTCTCGTTACATCATGTTTGCTATTTGCCTTATAAGTTACATAGTGACTTTTATATAAATTTTAAAGGAATCATTATCTGTAATCGTAAGAGACATATCTTTAAGTTAAATTGCTTCATGAACAGATATTGATTATCTCACATCTAGTGTATACCTTTTAGAATTTACTTACAAAAGTATATACTGGTCTGAGTTAAGTTTCTAGTATTGTCTAACCAACATTATTTATCTGTATATAAACTGCCATATAAAGTAAACGAATAGCATTCTAAGTAAACGAATAGCATTTCTAAGTATATAACTGAGTGCTTGCAGTATATGATAAATTAACTCATTTAAGTACCTTTGAGTTTCTTAAAACATAACAGCTAAATTACAAAATTTTCAAACAAAAAACAGCTTTTAGAGTTATAGGTAAATATTTCGCTAAGTTACTTGTAATTGCTTGGAATGGTTTCATGATCAGAATTGTTCTGTTTCATAGCTTTAAATAATTTTAGCATTGAATTTTATTCTAGAATAACTTATGAAACAAAATTGAATATATGAAGAAAATTAGCCTTTATTTAACTCTTGCGCATTTTTAATAGAATAGGGATATAAATTCAATCGTAGAAAGATTTAGTTTTTCCATATCCATCAATGAACTCAAATATTCAAAAATTTAAAATTAATAAAAAATTTTTATATCTGATTCAACTTAGTTAAATGTATATGTTTACGTAACGAATGAATTCATACGATAACTTCAATTGTATGATTTTTATAGTTTCGCAGACATGTGATTTCGATAAATGAAATATATTCTAAACTAGTAAGAATTTTAAATCTTTCACATTTTATAACCAATAATTTAGTTCCCTATTGAATTTTAAAAAAATATTTCAATTTTATTTTTTGGATTGTTTTTTTTTTAAAAAAATTATACTGGGTTTCTGAAAAAATTGAACAATAAATATTTTAAATGAAAGATTATTTACAGTTTAAATTTAAACTAAGCAATTCTACGAATAATTTGCTTTTATAGAAAATATTCTAAATTGGAAAACATTTATTTTCATTGTAATCCAATTAATATCTTTTTAAAGAATGACTTCTAATATATTTTAAAATGAATAATAAAAAGAGTGCTTACCGATGAAACATGTATTATTATTATAACTTTTGCGATTATACTAAAATTATAAAATAGAAGAGCAATCTAAAAATTAATTATGGTTTTAAAGTTAAGGTTTGATAAGTTAATGCTGTAAAATGATACAATTCTTATTCTTTTAGATCCTTGGAATCAGTATCAATCACAGTTTTGAAAGCTGGTGTACTTCAGGTGTTCAAAGACACTCTTAGGGACTTGTAAGTGATTTTTTACATCTAAAAATGATAGTTTTTTAAGGAGTAACACAGAAAATTACCCAAATCAAATTACATTTATTAGAAAAAAATTAATGTAACTACAATTGTACAAAGTACTATATTATTTAAATTAAAACGTCATTTATCCTTCTATTTTTATGTTAACCATAAATGTTTGGATTTTTTTATTACCGTTTTCATCAGCTATTACGTTTAAAATTGCAAACTTAATTTTTTTTCAAACGAAATTCTGTTTACTGTTCTGATATCTTTCTCTCACTCTTGTAATACGCATGCCGGTACTTTAAACAGTCACCGCTGCATCTCCGAGGTGTTGGAATCAGCTGTCCTTCCTTACCTACAGGGCTTGCCTACAGCTATATTTCAACAAGATAATGCACAACCTCACATGGGACAAATGGTCCAGAGATTCTTTGTCAATCGCCAAATTGAATTTCTTCCCTTACTGGCTCGCTCTCCGGATCTTTCACCAATAAAAAACATATGGTCTATTGTTACTCAATGATTGACCAAGATTATATCTTCAGCTGCCACCACATCAGATCAACTTTGGCAGCGTATGGAAGCTGCTTGGTCTGCTGTACCCCAAGAATACATGCAAAGTGTCTGCTGAAAGGTAAACTGCAATACTACACACAAATTAACTAGCATATAATGATTTAAACTTTAATATTGAGAATACATAAAATGCTTGCAATATATAGATCATTAATATGAAAAAACAAAATATAATGCATAAATTTACGAATTATATTAGTCTTAATGTAATAATTTTCATTTTTTAAGTGGGGAAAGAATAAGATTCAAAACATTAAAAGAAAATTAAAATAAAGAACCATTTTGAATGCTACAAGTACTTGATTTCAGAATGTTCCATGAAATATCTTTTATTTCGAGACACATTAGTTTATATTTTAAACTGTAAATCTAGGTCGAAGGCTATGTTGGTCATATGGAAAATGTTTCATATTTTTTTAGTTTGATTGATGTGTTACTTCTTTAAATCTTAAAACTAATGTTAGAATATATTGCTTACCGTATACATAATTAATTATCCAATATTTTAAATATCTGAAAACATTCATTTAAAATTTGTTATTTACATATGATGTTATCCTCTGTTTTTTATGAAAAGTAAATGAATGCAATAATAATGATAAAGATATTTATTTTAATAATATTGTCAGTTAAATGGAATTACGCATCATTTGTGTTTACTTTATTTGCATACAAGTTTGATTTTCATATTTTTAAATGCACTGATATTTTCTCAAAAAAATCATATTAAAAATTCAAATCTGCTTTATCAATGTACACTACTGGTCATTAAAATTGCTACACCAGGAAGAAATGCAGATAACAAAATGATATTTATTGGACAAATATATTATAGTAGAAACAACAAGTGATTAAATTTTCAAAACATTTAGCTGGATAGATCCTGAGAAATCAGTACCCAGAACAACCACCTCTGGCAGTAATAACAGCAGTTATACGCCTGGGCATTGAGTCAAACAGAGATTGGATTGCATGTTCAGGTACAGATGTCCAAGCAGCTTCAACACGATGCCACAGTTCATCAACCGTAGTGATTGGCTTTTGGTGACAATCCAGTCGTTCGGCAACCATTGACCAGACGTTTTCTATTGGTGAAAGATCTGGAGAACATGCTGGCCAGAGTAACAGCCGAACATGTTCCGTATCAAGGAAGGTCCGTACAATACCGCCAACATGCGGTTGGGCATTATCCTGCTGAAACGTAGGGTTTCGCAGGGCTCGAATAAAGGGTTGAGCCACGGGTCGTAACACACCAGAAATGTAACGTGCACTGTTCAAAGCACCGTCAATGCGAACAAGAGGTGACCGAGACGTGTATCCAATAGCACCCTATACCATCACGCCAGGTGATGGGCCAGTATTACGATGACGAATGCACGTTGCCAGTGTGCGTTCACTACGATGCTGCCAAACAGGGATGCGACCATCATGATGCTGTACACAGAACCTGGATTCACCTGAAAAGATGACGTATCGCCATTCGTGCGCCCAGGTTCGTCGTTGATCACAGCATTGAAGGCGCTATTTTCTATGACGCAACGTCAAGGGATACCGCAGCTTTGGTCTCCGAGCTGAGAGTCCATGCTGCTGCAAACGTCGTCGAACTGTTCGTGCAAACACTTGTTGTCTTCCAAGCGACCCCATTTCTTGACTCATGGCTCGTGACGTGGTTGCACGATCCATTACGGCCATGCGGATAATATGCCTATCTTCTCGGCTGCTAGTGATAGGTGGCCGTTGAGATCGCGCATGACGTTCCGTATTACCGTCCTGAACCCATCGATTCCATATTCTGCTAACAGTCATTGGATCTCGACCGACGCGGGCAGCAATACTGCCATAAGATAAACCGCAATCCCGGTAATTTACAATTCGACCTTTATCAAAGTCAGAAACGTGCTGGCAGGCATTTCTTCTTCTTACATGAGGCATCACAACAACTTTTCACCAGGCAACAGCGTTCAAATTCAATTTGTGTATGAGGAACCGGCTGAACAATTTCCTTCATTTAAACACAATGTAGGTGTCGCTACTGGCGCCTGCTTTGTCTGAATGCGCTGAAAAGCTAATCATTTGCATATCACAGCACCTTCTTCCTTCCGTATAAATTTCATGTCTGTAGCATGTCGCCTTCTTGGTGCAGCAATTTTAATGGCCAGTAGCGTATAAAAAACTTTATTTCATAAAATTATTTTCGTCAAATTAAAAGCAAGACTATTGATGTAAATTATTTACTTTTATGCATGTTTTATCTTCTTAAAAGTTATTTTTATTGGCCTACAATAAAGCACTACATATGAACAAAAAAATAGATAAGAGAAAAAAGATATATTTGATTGATTTCATACTGCCTGGAAATTCAATGTTTTCTGCATTTCAGACAATAACTTTGATTCATCACTTTCTAAATTTTTGAAGTTTCCTAAATGGGTACATTTTACAAAACTTTTCTTTTAAATTCTCGGTATAAAATGTTGGCATTCGACAGCTTTCTATGACTTCCGTTACAGTCGCAAGTAAGCTATTCCTGTTCCTTCAAAAGGATTATTCATGATTTTATTCTAAAATTTCGAATTTTATTTCTTCAGAATTCTTTCTATTGATATAATAGAGGAACGGGAACCGTGAAATTTAAAGTTATATCGCAAATCTTATATTCAATTCCTTTTACCTAGAAACGTTCTTTCCTCATGACACTTAACGTAAGATAAAATGTAGTTCAGAAAATCGGTTTCTTAGGATGTGCATTTATCGGAATGTTTGGAAATCGGATTTCATTTCTTGTGAAATTTGATGTTTTCAGCAACTTTTTAAAATATTAGTCATTCGATAATGGAAAATATTAATCCACATTTTTGAAAATTTTATTATTTTATTTTAAAAAATGATAAATGTGATTCTGTATTGTTAATATAATCTGATAATTTGATTAAAAAGAAACATATGATGAATTATTTTCTTATCATGGAGGAAAATAAGTACTAAAGATATTATAGAACACATAAGAATAAAACATTATTTTTATAATTATATCATAAGAAGTAAAATGTCAAAGGTTTCGGGAGTTCAATGTTACCTTCAGAAATAATCTCCCTAAAAAGGAAACACATATGATTAAATAATTTAAGAATAAAAAAATGGCAAAACCTTTTGAAGTGGTTACAGAAATTTTGTATACTTTTATTCATTTTATGTTTTTATACATTTTCTTTATAATGTATGTTTCTAAATGTTAATGTTAAACAATTAATCTATTTTTAGCTAATCGTTTCAACAAATTTTCTACTTATAAATAATTAAAAAAAATTTGTCTTATTAATAAACTGAAAATTACAAAAAAAATGTCCAAAATTTAGAACACAATAATGTACTACAGTATATTCTTTTACATTACAAAAAGTTTAACTATATCATGAGATTACCGTATGAGAGCAATCCTGTTTGGATAAAATTAATTTATATTCACCCTTTTACAATATTTTTTAATTGTTGTACTGAAGGAACTATAAGAGAAAATCTAAAAATCAGACCATACTCAATTCGTGGTTAGTATTAATTTCTGCGAAATTTTTATCTGCTTTGAGAAAACCTCAAGCAGTTTCTCTTCATATATTTGAATTTTTCGGAATTTTTTGACTTCAATTTGTTAGCTTTAAATTCCTTTTCAGTACTTGCAGGATGATCTGCTCACCATAACAGACTTGCATTGCGATACACACTTTATAGACTGTAAATATGGCATATCTAAATCTACATCAAACATTATAATAGCCTGTCATGATGCTTTTTTGAATATACAATTAGCTTCAGAAGTCAGAGTTTCAAATTTCTGAGAGTTTTTATGTCTATATCAAAATAAGCTTCTATTCCTAAGAAGCCTTCACAGTTATACACCAATGCCAACAAGAACGGCATATAAGAATTTCGACATACTAAGACCGTTATATGATTATCAAACAATTGATTATAGAAATCTGCACTGTTACTTTCTGAATCAAATTTTGCAGTAAACAATGAAACTCATTACTCTTTAATATCAGCAAATGAAAGTCTGAATAATCCATTTTAAGAAATTGAAAATAACGTTCTTATTGTATTTTATATCTAAAGCTTCAATAATAAGGGATCATCCAACTTTTTAGAAACTATTTTGATAAAAGGGTATTGGCATAAAGTGCTATCTCAAGTTAAAGTTTTTTTATCCATAGTAAAATTAAAGACAAAGTTTGTCAAAGTTAACTTGCATGCAACTAAGCAATGTAAGATACAAGCCACTTTATGCAAACTTAGTGTCTTGCATCACAATACTGTTCCCTGCCCTGCTAAGTCTCCATATTGAGTTAAATGCTAAATATCTCAAGTCTCAGATGATCCTGTCTCTCCATCTTGTGAAGAAAAATCTCTATTTTTAAAACCTACAGCATTAATTCATTTACTATTCATTGAAAAA
Organism: Latrodectus geometricus; assembly: GCA_026290005.1. NCBI lineage: Eukaryota > Metazoa > Arthropoda > Arachnida > Araneae > Theridiidae > Latrodectus > Latrodectus geometricus. The sequence goes on along the minus strand of JAPDSC010104604.1, from coordinate 23,145 downwards.
GACGATTTAAAAGTTCTACAACTAATTTCATTGCAAATCAACCATCAAAAATTACTCATACGTAAATAAATCATGGAGTTACATCAATCGTTATCAGATCTGAAGAGTCAATGGACAAATATTTTTAATCTTTTGAATACAAATAAAAAATATTCTAACTACTTTTTTCCTACAATAAGAAACTATTAACAAAATTTTTTTAAAACAGAAGTCCTTCTTATTCTCCTGGAAATCTGAAAAAGAACTCGCCACAACAATAATCATTTACAAGTAAAGTGATATTCAATTCAATCTAATTTCACCTCTCTTTGTACATTTGGTTTAATTTTGGTAACTCTTTAGAAGACCAATTGGAAATATATAAAAATGCAGAGAAAGGGAGGCAATAAGCTTTCATAATATGTGTAAGCAACTGAAGGTTCATCAGTCTATAGATGTCAATTTTTGATCACATTAATTATCACTTTTCTCATACCCTCATTAATTTCATAATATACACGTAGTCTCGTAAATAACCGGCCATACATGAAACGTTATTCTTTTAACTCCTCAGATATTATTTCATATCAAAAAACTTAGTTAAGAAAATTTGCTTTTCACATTTTATTCTCCTTTATCTTGACTTGACGAAAGAAAAAATTATCTTAATTATATTGATAAAAGATAGTTATGTTGAACAAGATATAATGATTTAACAAAATAGTCTTTAGTCAAGATAAAAAAGTTGACTGAGATGGCGGACTTTTAATATCAGTTTGTAAATTCATTTCAATAAGTTATTTCCAACAGCCATCTTTCAGATGATTTTAGAGAACTCTTAACTGACAAGATCTATGTGGAAAGCACTATACAGTATCGGTTATTATTGTTTATGTTCTACCAGGAAAATTTTGTAAGGAGTGGCTTTATAGTATAATTCAAAGATTTTTCCCATAATTTATATTCTCCTCGGAGATTTTAATGAAACACATGGATCACATTACGAAATTATTTTAACTCAATAAAACTAAATGATTTTCTTGAATGTATTCATTAAAAGGATTACTGTCTCCTATGAATTCTGAAATGTACACCCATTATGCGACTCGAGTAAATCCTCATTACAGCCTTGTGCCTCTGTTTAGGAGAAGCTGACTTACAATCAAACTAACCGTAATCGTGCTCTCGCAATCAGAGCCAAAAAGTAGCTCAAAATCAAGGATTAATATTTATGCTTATTTAAAGTTCCAGCAGATTGGTCAGAAATAATAACAAATGTTTCAATTTGTTGCTTGGGTCTCTCATTTCACACAAGCTAGCTAAGTTATACTGATTTATTTTTTTACTTCAAAATATTGGTTCTCTACCATTTAATTAAATAATTACCAAAATATATGTTTTACAAGTTATTTTAACAGGTTTGTGAGTCATCCTGTGAAGAAGATATGTTGATTCGTATTAATACTTCCAAACAGGGATCAAATATTGGCGTTGATACAGTTAATTTTACGAAAAGTGTCTCCATAACAGGAAATTTTGATTTAATACGCTCCATCCTCTCTCCTGAGGAGATGGTATTACTTGTTGCAGAGTCTAAAATCTGCAATGCGCCAAAAATGTGTTATTTTCACAGATACTAGTCCTGCGTCTCATCTATTTTGGTTCGTCCAGGACATCACCAACTATTATCCAGCTGCTTCGATCACAAATGCTGCAATATATTCAAATATATCTGCAGTAAAGTTATTTTTGGTCTCTGGACGTTCAGGGTTTGGAGACACGTCAGACAAACAGCAACTATGATTGAATGTGATTTACTATCCATTTTTCCTGGGGATCTGGAACAGCACATCAGAAAACATTTCCTTAAGTAATACTCGATCAATGGAAAAATTTCACATATGCTGAAACTTTCTCTCATCTCACATCTATTAAGAAAAATCGTAAGCTATTAATAAAATCCCGATTAGAAGTCGTATGACTGGCCAGAGCCAAAATAAAATCTTTCATACTAATTTCATGCTATTTAGATTTAACCTCTGGAGTACGAATAATTTTCAGTGCTATGAATATTAAACTATAGGTCATATTTTCTTAGACTGCCGTTTATCAGAAGATCTGAGAGCCAATTACTAAAAAGATTGGAATAGGAAAATTATTGTTCTCTTGAATATTTGAGCTATAAGGAAATCCAGAAAATAAAACTCTTCTTGTTTATTATTGTTTAGAATTTTTATGGTTATTCAAAATATTTTAATTTTGATGGCATAAAATTGAAACTCTAGAGCTTTCACCTTCTTGGAAGTGTCCTTTCTTACGGCTATTGTTAGGCAGACTTGTTTGCTTTACACCAAGACATCTCAGAGTCTCCTTCGATAATTTAAAAAAAAAAAACATAAACAATCCTAATCTAATGATAAATCACCTCCTTTTATCTTCCTTATAATGAGCTTCAAGCATTTTAACATATATCTCCAGAAGTGTTCACCATCAAAGTAAAAACAATAGCGATAATTTTAACAGAAAAAATTTATCTCAAATCAGTGTATAGGACAAGTATTAAAAATGGTGATATAAATAAATTTTTCCCAAATGACAAACCACTAAGATTTAAATTGAATAGGACTGAAAACAACATAATATAACCCATTCAATTGCATACAACTAATAGAATCTGAGTGCAATTGCATCACTTTCAAATAAAGTTTAACTTTGTGGAAAAATAATAACAAAGGAAAACTTTCTAATAATAACTCCACAAAATTTTTTTTTATTATCATATTACAACAGTTTTTAATTCTATGATATATTAAACACTAATCTGCTAATCGATAGGAAACATGTTACCTTGTTTTTGAGTTTTTTCTACTGTTGCATGTTTTTCTACTGTTCTTAAGTAAGTTACTAAGTGTTCCTTAGAATTTTTGCTTAGAACAAAGAAGAAAAAAACTTGATCTTGTTATCATACAAGTCAATTTTCCTAGATATATGTACACTTTACGATAGTATTATATTCTCTTGAGTAAATCTCATTCCACGTCTTATACCTGTTTTATCAAGAGATCCAAATTCAGCACCATTCCATTAAGGTCTTAATTATTTGAATTTTGCATGCAAAGATTAAAAATCCTTTTTTAATTTTTAAACATATTTAAAACAGTTAATTTAATATTTTTATTTTCATTTTGCTTAAAAAAGGAAACTATTTCCATCTTTATTTTGCAACGTGTTGAATATATGCCAGATTCTGAAAAATCTTCTGTACAGTTTTAATACTTGATATTTGTATATATAAAACACAACTTTATATTATTTGCTGCTATATTATTAAGTACAGCATTACGATAAATTTCATGCATCCTTTTTTTTTCACCAAGATCTTGTTATATTGTTATTAATGTGTATAATATATTTGCTGCATACTTAGATTCGATAAAAACATTTTTAATTCTTCTTTCGTTTGTCATCGATGATACAGGAATTAGTAAAAGATATTTAAACCATCGCATAATGACATTTTCTATTATTTTTAATTTTCTGGAAAATTATTGTGTATGTCCTCTTCATCAATCGCTAAACTCTGAGCAAACGCAGAAATTCATGTTGAGGAAACATGGATGAAAAGAACCATGAAACTAAAATGTGGTAACTTCCTACAATTTGTTTTTAATAAATATGTATATGAACTACTCTTCTTAATACAAAATATCGTTTCAGGATACTTTTAATTAAAGCATTTTCTAATGTGCATGTTTTTATGTTTTCCTTTTTTATTGTTGTACACAAAATAAGAATATTATTTCATTTTTAATGAATTAATATTATCTTTCTAAGTCATAAACATTTTGATTATTTTACAAAGAAAAGGATACTTATATATATTTAATTTAATATTTTAATAAACAAACACAAAATCAATAATTACACATAAAGTAAAGACGCTGATTCGATTAATTTTATTTAACATGTAAAAAAAAAACAAAAAAAAAAAAAAAAAAAGGATTCTTATTAAAAGGAGAGGAGGAAGAAATGTCAAGATGGCATTAAAACGGAGCAGGTTGCTTAGTATGAATCCAGTATGCATGTAAGAGAGGTTTCATCTCAACTACAGTCAATACGAGTTTTTTTTTTTAATAAGATTGCTGTAATCCATTAAAATACACTGTTGTACAGTGGTGCCATCTACTGTCATCAACGATAACTATCCAAATCTGAACATTTATAATAATCTCTGTCTCTTTAATTGTGCCGACATCCCGCAAACTACGAGAACAGATGCTATGCAAGGTTAAAGAGCTGAAGTATATTAAATATATATTAAAGTGATAAGTCTTGAAATTTGAGCAGCTTCACATGTAACTGGAGAACACCTTGCTAGTATAATATAATGACTATCACGTCTTAGCATGTATATTTTTTATTTTTCTTCTCTTTTATATTGCTAACGGGATGAAAAGTAACACAAATATGATCACCTAGAGGATATTTAACTCCTTCTCGTTTTCACGACTACACTGAATTTATTGTTTTTTTTTTTTTCTATTCAAAAAATTATTTACTTTATCAAGAAGTGTTGCCAATTTCTGAGATTAAGCTGCAATTCGGTTAATACTTAGGTAATAAAGGCGATTACTAGTAGCTTGGCTTATTCCACTGCTTCCACACTACACCATTCAAATTTTTTATTTGGATTTTAAGAATTAGGGCTTAATTCCAAGCTCTTCCGCTTCAAACGGATGTCCAGTTTCAATTTTCTTTAATTTTTATTTACCAAATCAATTTTTTTTTCCAGCAAATTAAATTGTAAAAAGTCCTAAGTTAATTCAAGAACTGAAAGATATCATAATGAATTTACATCACTGACCATTTTTTTTTAACAAACATTAGTTCCGATTTAAAATTGTATCAGGTACACCATATATTTAAACTCCAAATAAGAAACAAATTTACCACTCATTAATTTATTAACACATATTTCTTATAGTCACGATGATTAAAATAATAGCAAACTGAAATGATTTTTATATAACAATAAATTTTAAACACAGAATAATGTGCAAGATTGAATAACTATGCGATATTAAAATACAATGTTTAAAATATAAAACTGAAAATAAACATGCATCATTTTCATATTATTTACATTTCACTTAACATTTCAAATGGTCATTATTAATAAACACAATGAAATTCAAAATAATAAGCTTTGCTTGTTTAAAAATGTTATATATATATATATATATATATATATATATATATATATATATATAT
>JAPDSC010104604.1:0-16353 GCA_026290005.1 Latrodectus geometricus | reverse complement strand
CAGCAATTTCAATACATTTATTTTTATAATAAACATGTATCAAAATTAGCAAGATTTTAGCAAAGACCAAAGTTATCAATTTTGTGAAAGATTTTCATACGTCACATAAGTAAATTAGTATAATTTTTCTTAGTAAAATATTCTTTAGCATATTGAATAAATTTAAAAAAAAATAACTTCAGCTGCCCAAAAATGTTCAATATTTTATAAAAAGAAATTACAATATTTGAAATGGAATATTTTTCGAACATAGCTGCAGCCACATTTATTAATTTTTAGATGATGCTTATTTAATTTTCCAACCAGTAGGAAACTTAAATGCTTAACGTAATATACATATCTTTTAATATTTAAGGGTTTTGGATCGTGTGAAAGAGCTGTCTCAAATCGAAGATGGAGCCTTCTATGATCTGCAACAATTGAGAACAATGTAAGCATGAATTTGAAATTATTTAACAATGTTTTATGTGTTAATGCTTTTTACAATTGGTGCGTTTATATTATTGTCATTTCAACGGTTTTCTATACACAATAGATATTCTATATACATATGAAAAAATCCTAAAGATAAATAAGGTTATTTACTCTAAGTAAAAGAGAGAAATTTTGTAGAGCAGAACATTAATACCAATGAAATTTTTTTATAGGTCTCATAACTATGGAATTGTATATAGTGTAAATTATATGTAATGTATAATGCAAATTAAAATAATTTTTATTTAAAATATTAATGCAAATGTACACAAATATGTTAAAAGGAATATCATATATACTTATCGTACATTTGATATTCCTTTTAACTGTAACATTCATTAATATCATTTAACGGTAAACTAAAATCATATAAATGTAAATTATGATACATAATCAGGGCACAAAAATTGGAATAAAATATATAAAAAGCACAGTAACAGTAACTTAAATTATGCGAATATTTTGTTATTTGTAAAAAGTAATCGTTGAAAGTTGATATACTATTTTATGCAGCTATATGTGCATCAAATATTATTTGATTTAATTAAATATTCTCAATAACAATTACTTACACCAAAATTATTTTACCATAATTTTTTGATTTACGTTGCTAATTTAGGGTAGATTCAAGAAATACATAAAATAAAGATATATCTTAAGCTCAAATATTAGAAATTCCATAAAGAACTGAAAATTAAATTTAATATCTTGCATAAGAGAAAGAAATAAGAAATCTTTGTAATCTTAGAATCTTTTAGGCAAGAATAGTTCAAGAAAAATAACATATTTCAAATATGCATAAACAAGAAGATATCTGTTGGGAATTCTTTATTTCAATGTTACGGGACTGGAAAATTATTAGAGGGATTTTGAATATTGATTTGTTGGATGAACTAGTAAAATAGAAAAATATTTAAAAGCTCTAACAGAATATTAATATATAATATTTAATAAAAAAAAATTCCTTACAGAAAAATATTTTGGTATATGTACAATCTATATTTCTTAGCAAAATGATGGATTAAAAGATATATGTTATTAATTAATTAGAAATATACAATATCTACCTCAATCTCCACTTTTGAATGTAATGAAATGTTTCTAATCTAAAATAATGTCCTAAATGCAGCAACTGCACGCAAATATTTTTAAAATTAACTAATTGGAAAAAAGTGTTGACTGTTTTATTATATGAAAGCTAATTGAGCCAGGAATTTGTGTCAAGAAGAATTGAAACTCTTATTAAAAGACAAGAAACTATACAAAAATTTTAGTTTATTGTGCTAATCACTTTTTATTGTATTTTTGGAAAAATACTTTAAAGAATGAGTTAAATTTTGATTTTGCGACTATTTTTTTCTCCCTTTCTGGCATGAAAATGCTTCTGGAAATTGTCAAATGATTAACAATCCAAACCATGAAACAAATGAGATTTTAATTAATAATTTTTATATGGTTAAATAAAGAAGACTGCAGAATTTGAGAGTTTCATAATTAAATAAATATTATGTTTTATGCAGTGATTGAAAAGTTATTTCGCACACCAGAAGACGAAACACTTAACTCAAGATTAGTTACAACAAGAATACACTGCTTCTTAGTTTACTTATTGCTCAGTTTCATTCATATTTGTTGTTGTAGCTAAGAAGGTAATATTTTTTTTTTAATTTTTTGCAATCCATAAGTGCATTTTTTCCACAAGTTGACGTTATTATTGCAAAAATTGTCATCTAAACAGCTGTTAAGCGATTCAAAAGAAAAATGTAACCAAATTTTCATAAATGTCAATGAAGTAATACTGATAGTATACAAATTGTCAAAAATAATAAAAGGTTGTGGGATTGATTTCTCTAAGACGATATGAACTAATGAAGAAAAGAACATTAAGACGAAATAACTTATAATTTTATTAAATTAAGTCTTAATACCCGACATTCATGTGGTATTTTAGCGAGATTCAGTTGATCATTTTAAGAACAACAAAAAGGACGTGATGGCTGGTTGGTTAGGACTTTGATTCGTTACCGGAAGGTAATGGGTTTCAAATCCAGGTATATCCGAAGATCCATCGTGCTTACTAGTTGCAACTAAGGCACGTAAAATATGTCTGGTTACAATGTCCTCTTTGTCCCTATTACAAATAAATATATCTAAAAGTTGCAGGAGCCAGGCTTTGGGTCTTCCTTAAATTCCCATCTCTAAATTGGAAGATCCAGATGGTGCTGCCATCTATGAGCTAAAGTTATGCTTCCACCCTCGTTGGTGGGTGCTCTGTTCAAAAACGGAAGATGCTCTTTCTGACTTTATTAGCCTAGTCCCTGACGGGCAGGCTTAGCTTTGCCAAGTGTCATAAGTAGCAACAAGAACAATATGACATGTATTCTTATTTACTAGAGTTCATTTCCAGAATACTTTGATTTGTTCCACTTTGTATATAAGTCTACATCATTCTAAATGAAGGAAAAATAAAATTAAATTACTATCGGAAAAATATGTTTTTCAATATTGAAGAGATAAAGAACATAACAAATGACAAAAATAATGTATGTCATGCAAATTAAAGTACTGATAATTTTGGAGTATCAATTTTCATAAAAGGGAAAAAGAAATGAAATTTGGTTTTCGAAAATGACATTGAACAGCCCTGAACTTAATAATTTTGGATTTGGCTAATTTGTGGCATATTCAACAAATTTTAACTAAGTTTAATCTGATGAACATTGTTAGAAAACAATATTTTTAGATTACCAGAAATAAGCATGTAATTTCGAGTTAGTAAAAATGCTCAGAAATATTTCATTATCAGTAGTTAGCACAAAATATTATTTTTTACTAAAAAATATTTATGTCATTTTTTATGTGTAAAGTTTAACTAATTTTGTCATTGGCAATAAGTAGTTAGAAACAATAACTAAAAGCAACGTTATTAATCGTTTTCTTTTTTTTCCAGATAGTTATATTGTTATGTAGATTATGAAATATACTGGTTTTTATTGACTTATTATGTATATATATTTATTATTTATGTATGCAAAAGATATATCTAAGCAAAACAATTTGAGACTAATTTTTTCGTTAGCTTTCTAACAATTTAATGCTATGTTCTATTATTTCCAGATCTATAAAACAAGCACCAAAGCTAACACACATTCCAGATAACGTTTTCAACTGCATTTTACCTAGTTTAAAAATTGTGTAAGTATTACAAGTGCTTTATATTTAATGTGTCAAAATATATGATTTGCTAATTTATTGCATTTTAGTATTCTCAAAATCATGTCCAGAACTAAAAATGTCAAACATTTTCAAAATCAGATGTCAAAATTCTGTAACTTAAATTGAAAACCACATTAGAAACTTCTTGAACTGAAAACCGCGTTAAACTTTTACTTCAACAAATATTTTTGTATCGAACAACTTGATATCACCTTGAACTTCAAAATCTCAAAATGTGTAAGTTTTGAAATTTATTTTTAAATTCTAAATAAATAAATTCACATTATTCAAAAAACTTATTACTATTTAATTCTTATCAAATTTCTGGCTTCCCGAAAAAGTAAATAAATGAAATATCATTTAATATTAATTTTCCTAGCATCACACATATTTTAGGAAATGTTTTCATTTTTTTTTTATTTGCGATCATGAAATTTTGTTTACAAAAGCAAAATCCTATCAATTTTAAGTCTCAAAGAGCTGACTTCTTAATATTTACTAAACTGAAAAGATTTCCTTATATGTAAACATAAATATAATTATAGTTTTAAAATTTTTGCATAATATTTGTAAAATGCTTTCATTAATCAACAAAATGCATTATTAAATTATGAAAAAGAGAAAACTAGTTTAAAAAACTTAAAACTAAGCAAATCTTTAAAAATTTCTTAAATGTTTGAAATTTTACAAAGAAAAGTGTTTCCTAACAATAAAATCTTCTTCATTATTTGAATTATTATCTTTATCGTATTGCTTCGGCAAAACTTTTTATTTTATTAATATAAGGAAAATCACTAGGAAGAAATAGTAAATATATTCATAATTTAAAAAAAAAAAACATAATTGTGAATCGTAAAAAAAAGTATTTGAAGATTTTAATGCGCATATTTTCAAAACTAATGAGTTTAATAAACAATAAATAAATATAAAGCAAAATATATGGCAAAGAGTTTAAGAAATATTAAACAGAGAGTAAAATTAAAAGTAATTGGTTTAAAGTAACCAAACTAAACTGAAAACAATAATTTTTTGACAACATAACTAAAATAGTAAAACTATATAATAGTGTGTTATTAATATAATAAATTTTCTTGAAATTGAATTCTTTTTAAGGATTAAAAAATTATCCTGGTATTCTTTTCTTACTTCCATTAAGAGTGTCATGAATCAATGATAGTCTTGATAGTTATTAGTGAGTCACTAATCTATTCAAAACATTGACTATCGAAACAATATTGTAAATTGATTGAAATCACTCTATGATTCAAACAATTAAATATTAGACCAATTTCAAATAATTTTCGAAAACTATTTTATATTTCCTAATTTTTTAAACATGATTCCCAGACCTCACAATAGGAGTAAAAATATTCATTTGTCATCTCAAATTTGAAAATCATATTTTGCACTAACTTTTGGATGATAGAGAAGAAATTGTAAAATTGTAAATGGATTATCAGTTATTGGAGGAACTATCCCCATTCAAAGTTCTACTCAGATATACGATTGAAATTGTTTACACCGGAAGTAAATAGTTTCTTGTGTACTAGTAATCACCATGGGTTAGGTTCAATTTGCGACGATTAATCAAATTGAAAGCGAAATGCTGATTTAATTCATGGTTCGTTCAGGGCCAACTAATCGCAGACGGTTCGTTGAATCTATTCCTTAATTAACACATTATATGTTACTCTCCTGAAGATACAGAGTGTTGAAAAGAAAGTTTACAAAATACCTGAATCGTTCTCACTGAAATATTTCAAATAGTATCTAAGATATTCGAAGAAATAGTTCAAAATACATTTAAACGGTTTTTTCCATTTTAAAAACTAAGCAAATTTAAAAACTAATGTTTTAAGTGATGAATAATTTGCTGCATATTTTTAATTAACATAAATTGAACTATGTATTAATACTGAATTTGCTAAATATAACTTAGTCCACACAATTTTTATATATATATATATATATATATATATATATATATATATAAAGTAACAATCTCTTAAAAATTTACAAATATATTGTTGTACACATTTTGCAATTTTACAATTGACCTTTGACACCGATATAATTTTCAGGGAAAGGTACAGCGCTAAATTAGTTTATATTCCAATGATTAATTATCATTAAAATTTGAAAATAAGCAACAGTTAATTTTTCAGTCCTTATATATTGAAAAAAAATATTAATCATGAATAATAAATATTTACAATGGTTTACAAAGATTAATAAAAATTAAAATATGATATTATGTAGAAAATTTATGTAGATTTGTCTCAACGAGAAGTATTATAAATCTAAAAATTAAAAATAAAAACTGTAGGAAAATGTAAAACAAAATTACTCCAAATGAACATGTATGTGTTCAATATAAAATAACAACTCGTTCAGAAAGCAAATTGAAGTATAACCAAAATAGATAAGAAAAATAAAGTACTATATTTTTAAACTTGATAACTGAAATTTCTCTTTAAAGTATTGATTAAATATTTATATTTAAAATACTTGACTTAATACTCAATATTTTGATAAAATTTACATTTTAATATTTATCATTTAATTAATAATTTTTTTTTCATTTTTACTTATGCAATTTTTATTTCTATATTTTAAAGACAGTTGAATTTCTATGATAAATATATTTAGACAATATGAAAGTGTGTCAATCTAATTTTCTTTGAACAGCTTTATATTAATTATAATTCTTTTATTTTACCTAGTATCATAATACTAAGTTGTTTTAAGTTATAGAAAATTTATAATCTCCCTCTTTCACTTTATAATTTTATTTTTTTTAATAAATGAAAGCAGAATATATTAATACAATATTAAATACATATTTATTTTTCAGGAGAATCATCCAATCTGGACTGGAATCTATTCCAAATTTTCAATTCTTGGAGACAAAAAGTATAGTTTATATAATGTAAGTGAGATATGAAAATAAAGTAGCTAAAATCTTATTCTTTTGCAGCAAGTTCTAAAACAAATTACTCGTTAGTGGAAATATGAACTTTTTTTTTTTTTAAGCTTGTTGCTCATTTTCGCAGCTTACGTTCCAATTAACTATATTTTCTCTTCGATATAATTCAAAGCGTTTTAATTTATTTAAAAGAATCATTTTTACTGCACATAATTAAAAATGTCCATTGTCTCCGTTCACATTAAATAGCAAATTAAAATTAATAGAAAAAAAAACACTTTATGATAAAATATCAAAATTATATTTTATTGCTGCCTAATATCCTTGTCTTCTTCAAAGAGTTATTTAGTTGAGTTAATAATTATTCAATCAGCTCCTCATTATTTCAATAGAGTTATCACAACTAGGTATAATTCAAATTTAAATGAGTTCATTTATCATTATTTACGTAATAGTGTCTGTGTAATTATGTCATTTATTTTTTAAGTAAGAAAATTGCATCGTTTTTCGTCGAATTACTCTGAACGTAAATTGAGATGTGAAATTTTTTTTTTTTTTTTTTTTTTTTTTTTTTTTTTTTTTTTTTTTTTTTAGTTTGACTATTTTATTGATACTTACAGATCAATAAAATCAGGAAATATAATATTTCTGGAAATATAATATTATCTTATCAGGAAAATATAATCTTAACAGGAAATATAATATTTTTGATTTAACGAAAGCTTAATTTTGAATCATTGTCTGGTTATAAACTTTATATTATTAATGTTTGATAATTCTGCATTTAAAATTTCAATGATTATTTTCAATTTTGCGATGTTTGAGGGTTAATTTTTAAGATTTTTTAGAGGGATATAAGTAGATGAAGCTCTAATATAATAATATTATTGTTTGTAAATTTCTGTAAAACGAAAACAATAAAAAATGTCTCTTTTTTTGTAACTAATTAATAAATTGCTTTCAAGAAACAACGGAAAGTGCTGAAACATTTTTTTAAAGCAAACCTTTTTCTATAAATTTCAACAGTATACCAAATAAAATAGGACAAAAAAAGGGTAATAAAAACAGAAATATATAAGTAAGTAAAACGGTTATCCGATTATTTTTACACCTATAAAATACTAAGACAAAATGATTTTAATGGAAAGTATCAAGTTCATTGTTGTAACAAAAATACGAAATCTAAAACAAATTGAATAAAAAATTTTAGATAACAATAATTATTAAAGATCATTTGGTTAAAGAGCTTAAAAGGGAAGTTATTATAATAAATCAGAAACAGACGTAGTAGACAATAATTTGTGATAGTCAGGAAACAGAAGTAAACTATAATATATTTTCCTCTGTTACAATGGAAACGATTTCAAGTCATTGATTTTGTACGAAGAAAATTTGGTCAAGGTTAAAGCTGGTTACATTTTACGCTTTGGAGTTTCATATTTACGAATCGCTTTTTTCCTTCTATTCAGATTAAGAAATCTAGTAACATTTGTAAAATATTCAAACTAATTTTGATAACAACTTTGATAACAGTGCTTCAGTTATTATATTGCTGTTTTCGAGTCATTCATTAGCCAGTTCGGAATATTGGCTAATTATGAACAACAGTTTTGGATAAGCATAGCTGAAAGATACTAGTAACTGTAGTTTAGAAGGAAATACGTCAAATTTATAACTATGATCAAAAATCAACTTAAAAAAATATTTAACTTATTCATCTACAAAAATTAAGGGAGATAATACACCCATAATTAATAACATCATTTCTGCAGTTCGTATACAAATGTATTGATGTCATACATGCAAATGATATAATTTCCATGAATGTATAATATGTTTTTTTTTTTTTTTTTTTTTTTTTTTTTAAGCATAACCCACATCTTTACTGAGAGAGGATATGGACTGAATAAAAAGAAATCACCCAAAATTATTGATATATTATATGATTATTATATGATATATAATTTTAGGTGGATTCTTTTTTTTCGTATAGAACAGTGGAATTTTGAAATGAAAATGTAGTAGATATCGTAGCTATTATTACTAAATATATGACTTTAATTTTATATAAATAAACAGAAATTTACGATATATCTGTTTATAATTAGTATTAGGTCATCAATGAATGTTATAGCAATTTTAACTTGAAAGAAATGGACAAATGAAGTCCAATAAAGCTAGGATGCAAGATTGAAAAAAATTATTGAATAAGCAAAATTGTATGTGTATTAAAAGTTTCAGTGGTGTCAAAACACGTCGTAATCTAATAAACATTTGATGCTTTTCATTAACTTAGGGACGTTAGCTTCCAATGCATTCATTGAATCTTCTTAAAGAACGACATTTGCAACTCTAGAACATTGTCACATACTCTTTATGTGTTATTGTAAATTACTGGTAAGCATTGAACAATCCATGTATTATCGTAGGATAATTAACCAATAACACACAAACATTAAACTAATATCAAGAATAAATCCCATTTTAGACTTGAAGAAGATGTAGACATAGAAAATAAACTTAAACTCAGCTTAGTATTGAACAATGTGAGAAGGATGCAGCGCTTGTACATGCACATCTGTAGGAGTGTTTATTTACAGATTTTTCCTCTCTTGTCACATGGATATACAACCCAACTAAGAAAAAACTTCTAGAAACACTTACAAGCAATATATTCAAATACTTGTCATTTGGTTGTCCGTTATTTCATACTTTCACACCATTTATGTAAGTTAGGTGTTTCCTTAGTGAATGGAGGATTATAGATGTTAATCATCATTTCATAACAACGTGTTCTTTGACATGCACGTATATCCAATCTAATGTGTCAAAAATATTCTGATAATTATACATTTTCCAATTAGAACTCATTTTTTTCAATTAGAACAATTTAATTTAGAAAACAACTATAGAACTAGTTTTCACAAACAATTTTTTAAATCAATTGTTTTAATACTGAATTTCTTATACTCGCATTATGTTTTTGCTACCGTGCATAGATATAGTGAATATTTTATAAAAAGTTACTTGTTCCTCTAATTATTTTTTGATGAGGTATTTTTGTTTAGTTTTTATGTGCATACAGAATTTAAATTACAGAGTAGTATAAGGAATCTTTCATTTGAGCATCTATGTCTTAAATTCATACTCAAAGACACAATCTACATTTGGAAAATACCATTTAAATAATAGCGCTTAATTCCATACATTTATATAATGTCTTCTTTATAAAAATAATCACATATTTTCTTTTCCATAGTTTTTTTTTTTTTTTTTTTTTTTTTTTTTTATCTTTAAAAAGAAATTTAATTATAGCTATTCAGATTTTAAACAGAACACCGATTATTTGATCGCATCCATCCACTGTAACTAAAAGATTTGCATTTTTAATAGAATGAAAATATCTTTCCTAAATTAAAAATAAAGTTATTTAAATTTTTTATCTTAAAGGGATAGGTTATCTTTTACAAGTACATTTAATGTCGTGTTAAATATTATTTAGAAAATGTTTACTTAAATTATCTCTTGTAAAATTTCCTTTTTAAAAATTCGAGAATTGTTATAAAGCATTAAAAGCGCTCAAATAAATCTAATTAAATTCAAATAATGATTTTACATGTTTTTTTATACTTTCAGAGATCTTGATAGTAATAAAATAAAGCATTTGTCCTCTGGATCTGTGAAAATGAAGACCGAAACATTGTGAGTAAATTAAAAATTTATTAAAATTATTAAGACGTATTTAAATGTGTGTTTAAATGTAAAAAATTAAAAGAAGAATTAAAATATGTTAATTACACTCATTTACATTTAAATTCTTCTATTGTATACATAGACATTCATTTTTAGAACGTTAAAGAAATTTCCGCATGAAATGAATATACAACAAATGGCTTGTAATCCCTTGGAGTGCTATCTCAGAATAATCGAACGCTACTGTAAGAATAGAGCAGGAAACACTGATTTGATACTGCATTTTCTTTTTTTATTTTTAACTTAAAATATTGAAGATCTCATAATTTATATAATTATATTAATTTAAAATTTATTACTACTTATTTTTTTTAACATGATTTCTGTGCTTAATTTGTTACAAACATATGATAACATAATTAATTTCTGTTATCAGCTATCAAAGTGTGTGAAATTATTAACATCTGTTCTTATAATTATCATAAAAATTAAATGAATCTTAAGTAGGCAAATAACTAGGTTAAAAACTAGGCAAATAAATCTGAATTCTAAAAGAAAATATAAATCACTTTAGACATTTATTTTCAATATATTATATTTCATTTTAATTTTCATCTATGAAATAATTGAAACTACAATTTTAAAATTATGTGTATAATCAATGTATTTCTTTTAACTTTTCATTAAGTTCAAAATTTATCACCAAAGATTTCGCATGAAACAAGTTCAGATTTACACACTTCACATAGACTAAGCAACTATAAAATGACCTTTTTTATTGAAAATTAAGAATTTTTTTAGATTTGTTCTATTATCTCCATAATAGAACAAATCTCTTTTTAGATAGCAAAAATCAGTGTTAACCTCAAGCTGCTTATATGTTGAAACTATAGAATCAAATGTTTTAGAGGTAGATATTGTAAGTTTTAAAAAATCTTACAATTATAGTTATAGTAATATTAGGATCGTCGAAATACAGAATAAAAATTCATGCTCCTTGTGCAAATTAATCAATGCATTTAAAAATCAACAAAAATATTGGAAAGACTAGCGTACCAAATATTTTTTTGATCTAGTTTATTTTCAAGGATCATCGTAGTAAAGAACTGATTTAACGGTTAGACAGATGAGCTATCCTTTACAGAACATCAAGTGGTAAAGCATTTCTTGTGGGAAAACTTTTAAAAAATTGTCCTGGAATGTTTTTTTTAGTGAAACATTCGATTGTGCCAACAGGATGACATGTTCAATGAATCATCGATGTAAATTGATAAAGCTGTTTTATCTGTGCAGGAAAATGCAGAAAATAGTGCGAATTTATTGACCCAATCATAGGATAACAGAAGATCCTATTTTCTATGAAATGTGATTTGGTAAAGAAAATTTGAAAACACTAGATGCATTTGTGATCGACTTCAATCTGTGCGGGAATTTGTTGAAATCCAAAATATTGTGGAATCACAATATTTTGGATTTCAACAACTATTTCTGCAGATATATTTCTTAGTGCTGTAAGAAGTATAGATCTCAATCTGAGTTATTGAAAGCAATATTTTTCAGGTTTCATCTCTTCTCTCACATATATTTTCCTATCCGCTTCAGATAATCGATTTGTAGACTTGAGCAAATGAAAGGAATAAATATTATACTTAACTAAATACATCTTCGGGCGTCATCTTTAGATACATCATTGGGTATTATAAAGTTTGGTAAGATAAAGCATACTTCTTTTTAACTGGAAATATTAACAACCATCATAACATTTAAATAACAAGCATTATAATATGCAAATTCATATTTTTAACTTATTATTTTTATCTAAAGGCGTCCTTTATATTTCTTAGAATGTATACATTATATGCGCAGATAAAAATTAATTTCCATTGATGTAATTGTTATTTGTAGCAGATATATTGGCATTCGAAGCTATTTAGCAGATACTTATAGATTTTTTTCAGTTTTTTCCCTCATCTCTTGCCTTTTCTTTTTTTCCTAATGACACATAAGTTTAAATTTTAAAAACTGATCCTAATTTCTATTCGTACTTCCCTTCTAAAGTGAAAATTATTTCCTCTAATCAATAATTAAGTCTATATTTACTATAAAAACTAAACATTTTCTTTTATAGCCTAAGAGATATAAAGAGCAAAAAAGAGTTTAAGAGATGAAGAAATGGTTAAATAATACTTGAAGAAAGTATCAAATATACAGCTTGTTTCATTTAATGAAAAAAGTTTATTTTTTGTGAAGAAAACAGTGCAGTACGTCAATGGGAGAAGTTAAAATTGGGTTTTATTGGAGGAAGAAAATCATAAAGCTGATTCCGCTAATGGTATCAATCAAGAAAGAAAAAAAAAAAAAGAAAAATGGTCTCCAGAAATTAAAAAAGATGACTCATATGTGATTATGTTGCGAGAATGTATGGACTGTTGAAGAAATGCTTATCTGAAGATTCAAATATTACCAAGAAAGTTCTAGTTTATAATACTGTAATCTCAAAGATGAATTTACTTAAATTCCAAACATTATTAAAACATGGAATAAAAACAAGAAAGAAATCTTTTAAATATTTTGTGAAGGAAAGACTACTATCCTAATGCAAATCATAGGAGAGAAAAAGTCTTTAAAAGTGAAATGTGGTCATAAGAACAACACGAAATCGTACTATATACTCAAGAAGCATGGATATACATCGAAAAACTCAGTTTCCAATAAAAGAAAAAATATCAAATGTAGTGGGAATATCAAAAATAATCTTTAACGATTGCAAAGTCATATCAAATTTAAAATTTACAAAGTTTATTTTCATAATTAAATCAACTATCACTGTTCGTTTCCAGATAGATCACTAAGCTCTACAATAATCAAGAATGAATTTCTAAAATAATCAGTTTTTATATCATAATGGTTCTGGAACAATTAAAAGGAAAATTTTCAGGAGCGTTTTTGCGTTCGACTATTATATAAACACTTTTATAATTACCATTACATCTTTATTCTCCTTGTAAACAAAAATAAACAAAATGGCCGATCTTTCATCATAGTTTAGTTAAACGAAACTAAAATTATTAAATTTAAAATTAAACATTTTTTAAATTTATATTTATTATGTGTTCTTTTCTTAAAACAGCAATACAATATTTAGAAATATTTTTCTAAAAATATTTATACTAAACATTTTTACACAACTTTTCCATAAAACATTATTAAATTAGAAATAAATATTAATTAATGATCTTTAATTAAATATGATAATATTGCATTTTAATTACATTTTTGCTGAATAATCGGAATAGCATGTTTCTGATAATCAATGTACTGGTTGATTTAATAGACAATAAAATAAATCCAATATTCAATTGGCACTTGACATACATATTTTTGATCATGCATAAAACAAATGCACTAAGTAAAAGGGACTTTATATTCAATATTTCATATATAAATTAAACTCTTATAGTTAAATAAAATTAAAATGATTATATATTTCAGTTACTTAAACTTCAGAAAAGAAAATATCTCACTAAAGTGAATTATTTAAAAATAAATTAAACTAAACTGACTTCTGCTTGATAAAAAAATTCCAAATTCTAAAAACAGTAAAAGTTTTATCATAATATTTATTGAGGAAAAATAAATTAAATTATATAGATTTTCATGAGGAAGAACAATGGAAAGTTCTACAACAAAGTTAAAAGTTTCATTTCGATACATACATTGTATTTCTTTAATAGAAAAGAGGAGTTAATGTTCAAATTCACTCAAGTTAAATTTCCACTATCATCATATGGATAATAAATTTTTCAAGAATATTTCATTTTGTCTTATAAAAGAACCAAATGAGAATTTTCTTGTTGGAAATAATCACTTCCCTCATTCAGTTATTTTATTATTTTGTAAATGATAAAATAACAATTCTTCATTTTCAATGAAGAATCTTTATTGTTATACGTCTTATATTTATATAACAATAAAGATTCTTCCGTGCAAAGTTTATGAAATATAAAATGGATTCACGATATTTTAAATATAATACAATCATATTATAAAATAGATAGCTCTCATTTTATTTTATCAATTTTTTTTCATAAGATTTTATTAGTACTTTAAATAAAGAAAAGTAAAACGTGAAAGAATTTAATGGGTAAAATGTGAAATTCTCTTTTTAAAAGGAAAATCTCCATTAAAACAGATTCCCAAAGGTAATATATAGTTACCCATCAAAACCATAGATATATTATCTATAAGAAACAAATATTTGTATTCCTAATTGAGGACCAATGATTTGCTTTAATAGAATTACCTTTGCTTTCGGTAAAATTATAACTCGACAATCTAAGAAAATTAATAACTAAACAAAAAGAAGTTAGCTCTATTGGTTGACTTTGAGAACTTAGAAAATTTTCATTTTCCTTTTCAAAACTTTCAAATTTTTTTATGATAAAATAAATATTTGTTGATTGAAAAATTTTAAGGAGACATTTATTAAAAAATGATAATTATTACTAAAAATAGTTTTATAAGCATATAAAGGGCAACTTCAATAAGCTACTCGTAAAATAAATAACTAAATAAAAATTGAGACAGCAAATAGCGTTTTCTGTTCATTAATCCCCATATTCTGGGGGACTAAGAAACCTCACATATAGTTGAACCTGATTAATCCGGACTAATAGGGAATTCAGATCGTCTGAATGAAAATACGAACTTAAAAAAATAACCAATAAGCTGAGTCAAAGTATATAAACAAATTATTGTATTTAAAAAATATAATTTGAATTTAAGATAATTCAATATGAAACTGAATAAGAGAAAAGTATAGAATGTACATAGATTATTTTATTTGAAAGTAAAATTTCAATAAAATAAACATCAGATGTAATAATACTTTGCACATGATGTGTGTGACCCAGGCTCATCTTCACTAACCTCACTTGACACGCTCAATGCCTTCAACTTATTTTATCCCAGGATTTATGTGGTTTAAAAACCAGTTCTCTCTCTTGACTTGACCAAGATCAACAAAAATGCATTATTGCATTATTCACCTTTTATTTATGCAATATGTATACATACATGTATGTGTGTATTGTATATAAATAAAATAAACTTAACTAAACATATATGTATGTATGTGCTAATGGCTAAATTGTTATTTAGATTATTAGAAGTCCAGTTGAATAGAATCCTCATTGATGAGGTTTTAGTGCAATAATTTATATGTACGCTATATGATAGATTCAGTAAGGTATAAACTGAAGAATCAAGTGCTTTCATAAAATATTAGACAATATCATGTATCATAAAATAAAATCAAAATTCAAAATTGATATTTTTTTAAAATTTTCTTCCTTATTTTGAATTAAAATTCAAATAAACACTTATGATACAAGATTCAAGCTCCAGTAGATGCAAGAAAAATGAATTTTCAGCCCAAATGGAAGAAAGGTGTTGATAAGAGTAAATTATTTTTAGAAATTAAAAAAAAATTAATTTCAAAGTAAATGCACGTATTTGTTATTAACTTTTGCATTAATAATGAAATTTGAACATCAAACATTTAAGAAAAAAACATTGAAAAGCAATTTTATAAATTTTCATAACATATGTTTAAACAGCAATATTTAAACAAATGTAGCAATGTTACATGTTTCATTCATTGCGAAATGTATATAAATAAGCAAAATTTTATTTTCTATTTTTGTTAAAAGAAAAAAAAAACAGTGAAGAATCTGTGAAAGTAATGTCAAGCAAAGTTATTGTTCAAGTAAAAGGTATTTTGAAACATAGTAAGAAATTCAGAAAACTTCAAAAAAGTTTGTGTTGTTCTTATTTCTTTCTATATTTTAAAATACTCTCTGCTTAAAAAATATCCTGGATATTTTTAATGTAATATATGTAAGTAAAACTAACTATTCATTTATCATAAAAATACATTTTTTGATAAATGAACAGTGTATGAACACTTAAAGCATATTAGAAATTATATTCTGAATAAACAATCTATCTAATTTAACTTAACTGAGATAATAAAACCTTTTTTT
>JAPDSC010104602.1:0-11163 GCA_026290005.1 Latrodectus geometricus | reverse complement strand
GAAATAAATGCTTCCCCATTATTAAATTTCATGTATTTCAAATGATTATTTCAGAACCTCGCAAAAGTCAGAGGCCTAGGTCGCTACAAAATAGAAACAGGTCCGTTATCTCAGCAGCATACCAATTATGAACTTTAGGGAGGGGCCAAGCAGAAAGTATTTTATTTTGGTGGCGCTAGTAGATTTCCAGAGTAATTAGTTTTACAGAGCTAGTGATTAGAAGATCGCAACCATCTCTATCAAGTGCATCCGCAAACTTATTACCGCACTCCCCAGTGAACAATAGCATCCATTAGAAACATATTTCCTCTGGTTTTGCTCAAAGAGAAATACTAAAATATCCTCATCAGATTTATTATATATTTTCGGCTATTTTTTAACTATTGAATGGCACTCTTACTGACCATCAAAATCCAAATTCTACGATTATCAGTATAAAAAGAAAACTAAAAGCTCTCCCATTAGAAGTCCTATTAAAATCACCAAGACTCAGAACTTGTTAAAATAACTAAAAGAGTTTATCTTAAATCTGTTAGTCAAAGGTAAAACAGCTTCCTCGTTAAGAACCACGTCACTTGGCAGCAGTTCCTTAACCCTGTAACATCTCTTGCTGCAGTGAGTTGAACTCTTTCCAAGATCTTTAAGTTAGTGACCGAGGCTGTCTGGAAAATCACTGACAACTATACTCAAGAAAACGGCCTACAAGGGTAGAGAGTTTTAAGAATGGAAGCATGAGCTCTTCTATCTCTACCCGAAACAGAACTTCTTTCATCCGCGTTCTAAGGAATCTCCGATCGTTGGCATATTGGGGAAAGCGTAAATGCTACAAAACAATAAGCAAGAATATTTTTTCAAAAATAGATAGAAAATATTGTTACCAAAAAAAAAGCACAGTAAATATAGAAAGAAGGGAAAATCCGAACCCATTCCTTTTTTTTTTTTTTTTTTACCTATTATGATTAAATGAGAATTTTAAAAGAAGGTAAATCAAGAAGGTTTCTCCTTTCTTGAAGCGAAAATAGTTCCGGAATATATGTTCCGTTATATTGCTTAATTTTGTTATATCGCTTAATTTGATTATATCACGAGATAATCAACCTTACACGCAATTCTAATCTGTGTTAATTATGTTTTGAATTAATTACAATCAATGAAATCAAAATAATAAAGTGAAAATTTTTTATTATTTTGATTTTATTTTATTTTAAGCTGGCCAGAGACCGACATCGTGAAATAAGTTTTATAATATTCCATCCAGCTGTTCTCAAATCAACTTAGGACAAATTGAATGAGGATTTTATTTATATCGACTGCATTGTGTGATTTAAACAAATCACGCGCGTGCGCGAAGAGCTTTTAAAAAATTGCTACATATTATCGCGAATCCGAAGCATTAAACTTAAAAATATTACCTATTATTTTTAATAATAGGTAATATTTTTACCTATTATTAAAAATTAAAATTGGTGCTGGATAAAACTGTTGCTTGTTAAAATTGGTCCCAGGACAAAAACCACTAGAGGATCACCCATTTTAAGTGACAGATTCCAGCGAAAATAATGAATTCATATCAATATTTTAATAAGAATTCTTTTTAACTCAATTTCGGAGTTTTTTGTAAGAAAATTTCTGTATTTTATTATATTATACAGGAAGTAAATTATTCTCTTTATTTAAATAAATTGTACATTTTGACTTTCGGTTTGATTTGACAGAGATTTCAGTTTGACTTTAAAGTAACAATAGCAGATAATTTTAATAAATTATTTTAATTATAATAATAGAATAAAATTTTTTAAAAAATTCTACATGTTGTAATTTTATCGTGAATCGAAAATATTTTGTATTACATCACTTATGATATTATAAAACCATAAGGGATACACCGTTTAATTCGTTCTTAAAATCCAATAAAACTAAAGAATGGATTTTTTTTAATTAATCAATTTTACCACATTTTTTTCATATAATTTTGGCTTAGTTTGAGTGCTGAAAAGTTTTCGTATATATATGCTAAAAGTGCGGAATGAAATGCTTAGTAATTTTTTTTATTTATTTATTTTTACCACTGTATTTTATTTTAATTCTTATATTATTAAAAATCATTTAGGATCCTTTTTACAAAGGTCCTAAAAGGAAAGGCACATAGCAAAAACAAAAACTTGAAAACTAAGAAATGAAAAATTCCAAAATTGACGAAATTAGTTATATTTTTTACGTAACATACACGTTATGTAAAAAAGTTTTTAAGATTCATTAAATATGCTCCATCTCAAAAAAAAAAAAAAAAAAAAAAAAAAAAAAAACCCAGTAAAAGTAGCATAATTCGAAAAAAAAGCATCAAAAAATTTACACATGTATTTTTGACACCAAGTAGTGGACAATCGAAGGTCGAAGATATTTTAGCATCCACTTCTTAAATTACCTTCCGAGAAGTCTTTTCATAGATTGTGGGCGTATTCAAAGTATTGCAAGGGAGAAAACCTGGAAAACTCCCAAGCACGCATCTTTACAGACTACTATTTCTTTGTATTAGACATTTTTTATTTGGTGTATTCTAGATTTCTGAAAATGAATCACCGATGCCATTTGCTTTGATTTGATTTCACTGGCGCAAGATTCTCGAATGGGATAAGCTGTGCCGGAAACAAAGTTATCTTTGATAGAAAATTAACTGTTTGAGTAAATAATTGGATAATATCAAATCGAGAAAATGTTAAGATGAATTACTCTGAAGAATAAAGATATTAAAATAGACTTTTGAAATCCAGGAGGATGAGACAGATAAATATTATGAAAAAATCGAATGTCTTTCAAATATATGAAGAGATTTGAATGGGGATTCCCGCTCAGTAAAAATTCCAAATTAATGTTACTTGAATTAAGCCATTTCATCCGATATCGATTATGAGCAGTACAGTCAATCAAAATATGTCTCACAGTTAGCTTCTCTCCACAATTCTCTCTATTCTGGGGAAAACAAATGATTGACAGCAGACTTCATGTCAACCTAAGGTCGAGTTAGGAATTCTAAAGCTGATTATTGACTACCAATTCATTTCCACTTATACCAATATGAGATGGAACCCATGAAAACAAAATGCTGGGTCTTTTTAAGCATAATTGTCTATGAATATTTTTATAATAATTGGATTATCAACAGTTGGATTTGGTAAAGATGTTAAAAAACTCATAAAACTTCTGTATAAAATGGATTTTTGAAATCCCTGCACATCAATATATTCGAATGCTAAATAAACAGAACTTCAGAAGAGAAAACAGGGTTAAAAGGATGTAGTTTATAGTTGAATATTTGGTCTTTAACAAGAAATGCACATATCCCACATGATTTGGAGATTTCGAACCATCTATAAGAACCAGTTCACGTGATAGATAAAAATGTCATTGGACAATGAGTGAGAATTGCCGCTATTCGAGCTCTGACATCATATAAAGTTAAATCTATTGGATTTGCTTCTACGAGAATAGAAGCAACTCTTATAATGTAATATAGGGGTTTAACACGATAGGAACCTCCGACAGGATTGACAGACTTATCCCTATTGCAAGCGGCTAGTGCTGAGTTAAATTTATGTGCCCTCAAAGTGGTATAACGTTAAAAAAATCTCTTTTGGTGCTAAAGCTATAATCTCAGTGCCCAATATTGAACTCACCCAGCGAACATGATCACAATTTGAGAGACAAGAGTATATGATAGTTATATAGTTTATAAACAGATAATCACTCTTCTACAGTTTTCACTTTCTATACAGTGCAGAAATAAATGACAAGGTATAATTATCCTAAATAATCCTTCACAGTCAATGATTTTTAGACTTTTTGGTCATTTAAAATGAATTTAATTTAATTTTTTCTGAGACATGAAGCAAACGGGCCAAGAACATCGGGATTTAGTCTGAACTCCCGTGTAAAAGTTCTTTTCACTAGTCGTAGTAGACAATCGTAGTTAAAACTCTCAGTTTCATTTATTATACATCAATTACGCTCAATAAACAACACCACTTTTTTATTTTCGATTCTTCTGGAATATTTTCGATAACAAATGTTTAACTAGAAAAGAGCTCCAATCCTCTGAATTAGTCGATATTTTAATAGTTACATAATTTAATCATTAGAATAAATTCATTTGGCTTTTCTATTTATTTGGGTGTGGCTTCGATTATCTTCTAACGGCCGTATTCACCAACCAGAGTTAAACCAGGTTTCAGGGTAAAGGGCAAGTTAAGTCATGAAACGTTATTCACCACGACAAAAACAGCGATTAACTCGCCTATATTGATCCCTAGAATAACCCTACGATTTCGGAGTGCAAACGATGGCGGACGACATTGATGTGCAAGATTGCTAGCCAATCAGAAGCCGTCTTACATGTCGTGTTTGGTTAACTCCAAAGTTATTTTACACGGGAATTTCCCCACTTCCTGAATAAGAATCGGCGAGTCATGCTAGAGTTGAGTCATATCCGAGATAGGCTACACTTAAGTTAACCCACGTTTGGTGAATACGGCCGTAAGACTGGTCGTTCACTTGACTCGAGTTTTACATCATATTTTTTATTTCTTCTGATTTCGATCTTAATCTTTGCTATCAGTACTTATTCTGATTAACGATTTTGAAGCAGTTATTTTCAAGGACGATAATCATGCAGCGGTTTTCCAACCATGGTTTGACGAATATAATGATCTTGGCCCGCAGTCACCCGACCATAATATAATTGAGCCGCTATAATCTATTTTAGAGCGTTCAATGCGGGAATTGATATCCTCCACCGGCATCTCTCCCTGATCTTTCACATTTCGATGAAAATGGTACAAAATTCCTCTGAAACTATTTATCATGTGTATGAATCAATTCCTAGGCGTATCTAAATGGTATTTCATGCCAAAGATGGTCTCTCTTACACTATACTAATAAAGAATTCTTTATAAATCTAAAGTATTTCCATTGTGTATTTTGATAATCACCAGTAAATAATTATTTTTCTTCAAAAAATTAGATACTTTTTTTTTTCAAAATAAAAACATATTTTTTCTGGCATAAATCGTTTTATGTCAAATAAAAACAATTATTTTGTAAATGTGATGTACGATTCATAAATGTAAAATGAATTTGAAATCATTTTGTACTTTGAAAAATTTAAAATATTTTTATATAGTGTTCTTGGAGAAAATATCGAAACTAAAAGTGGAATTTATAATCTGTTGATAAAACGAAAGTTAATGTGAATTTTATTTAAAAGGTAAAAGGAATGTTTCACAATTTCCTTAATTTTCATTTACGGTATTATGAAAATGCTATTTTTCTGAAACTTAGAATGCTAGATTTCAGTTCAAACACTTGAATTATGAGTTTTTATGTTTCATTTCCTTATGAGTTATTTTTCATGTGATAGTAAACAATTAATACACCATTTAACATTTGAAATCTTTCACATAGACCATCTGTAAAAATCTATTTTCAATGAGCCCAAGTAAATTATATTTAGAATTAGTTGCTTGAATTAAATGCAACTAATGACTGCAATGTGGTATTTTTTATTTTGCAATGTGTTTCGCAGAGTCGCACAATTTATACGAAATATATTCTTATTCATTTTACAATCCTTATGTTTTCTTCATGGAAAAGTTTCTGTACACGACTTATATCCATGCTTTATGAACTCAAATGTGCATTAATCAATTTAATTTGTTCATCAAAAATGATACACATTATTATTCCATTTGCAGCTTTATTTGTTGCTTCATCAGTATTTTTAATGAAAAAAATATATAATTAAAAAAATTCTTAATATTTTCAGATACAGTGAGTCGTAATATTAGTTTGGGGAAAAAGTTATCCATTATTTTTTCGGTAGACGTCTGTAGTGATCGCTATCTCGTGAGGTATCTATCAAACAATTTCAAATTTATGCTCATTGGAAAGGTGACATTTGACACTAAAATATTCTCTTGCGGTTTTTTGTTTGATTAATTCAGTTATGAGTACAAGGTTTTAAAAATAGAAGACAACAAACAGAAAATTCGATACATTTTAGTTTTTCTTTTATAATGGCGAAAATGCTAACCAGGTGGCTAAAATTGTGAAAGGTGATTATCGTCCTATATATGACTGTAACAACGAGTTACGCACATTTTTGGTTTCGTCGATTCTGTTTGGGTATTTGGATGTTAAAGATGCACCTCGCATGGATACAACATAGTCGAGAATGTCTATAAAATATCAAACTTGACAGCATGTCAGCAGTCGTAGCTTCGCACAAGACCTAAAAATCTACATGAAAACTGTTTTTAACCTTTTTACAAAGCGAATCTGAAAGAAGTTACAAAAAGTTCACGTAAAAATAATGGATTTCTTTTTCCACAACCTAATATTTTGCAATATTTTACTACTTTTAAAACGGACGAATCTAATTTAAAAACACATAAATTTTGTAGCTTGAGTGTTTTCGCTCAAAAATGGAATAATAATTGCTTTTATTAGTAGTTTAAACGAATATATAAAAATTAATCTGCAGCTTGTTGTGCTCAGGTAAAAATCTGCGAGGTAATTTTTTCATTAAAATATTTTGGTAATGATTTTTTCCAGTTATGTTGTAATTAATTTTCCTTAAACATAAAAAAACAAAAGGCAGGCTCTTCAATTTTCCACACATCACTCATTAAAGCAGACACCCATTCATCTTTTTCAAGGTCATGTATATCTAAAACTGTTGTTAAACTGGCATCTAATCCAAATCCAGCGATGAAATATAAAATCTACGCTTTTAACAGCACTAATAACAAATGCTTTTGGAATCTTACCAGCTGAAGAGAAAAATGGGCCACATTTTCAAGCACGTAATCACAGTAGTACTCAGATTGTGTAAGGAGGATGATAAACCTCCCACTCTAGATCCGCAACCTTTTGAGCCAAACGATTAACACTCTGGCCTTCGGTTCAATAGGTGGTGGGTTCAAATCCGGCCTTGGGCAATAGATGTTCTTAATGGTTCGAAATCTACTTAAAACCATAGTCTAACTGCCCTTTGTGAGCAAAAATGACCGTACAGCATCAAATCAAATGCTAACTTTCGAAAAAAACTACTCTCAAACGGTTCCATAAACTCAATTACTTTTATATTATTCAATGAAAGAAAATTTTAGACACATTTAAAAATTTATTTTAGAGTTTTTGATTTAAAATCTCAATCTAAAATTTTCGAAAGACGGAAATTAGTGACCAGGATGGAAAATTTAAACCCTTGTAAATATTTACAGTAGGAACAATTACAGAAATTATATTGGCTATATTTAATGACACCATAAGAAATTCAAGACA
Source organism: Latrodectus geometricus (assembly GCA_026290005.1). Lineage (NCBI taxonomy): Eukaryota > Metazoa > Arthropoda > Arachnida > Araneae > Theridiidae > Latrodectus > Latrodectus geometricus. The sequence goes on along the minus strand of JAPDSC010104602.1, from coordinate 3,825 downwards.
AAATAATAATTAACAACTTCATAACTCTAAAGCCATGAAATGTATATAGTGTCTATATAACGTACTATCACAAACGTTTTCTTTGGCTTTATTTATCAATTTCCATACATTAACATTGTAAATTAAAGTTCATAATTAATTTTTTTATAAAAATGTCACAAATTCAAGGAAATTTCAATTGTTTATGTTGTTATATAAACAATTGTTCCCATGTTAATTTAAAGTATAATATTTCTATAACTAGTATCATTGGTTTTCTAACAGTGAAATAATTTTTTTATATAGATATATTAATTAAATAAGTAATCAAAATTTCGTTTTGATTAATCAGAGTAGTTTGGTTTATCAATCACTTAATCAATTTTTACATAAAGCTTAAAGTGGATTCCAAACCACTACAAACATACATGGCAAAATAGGATTCGAACCCACAAACCTTTCAACTAAAGGGTAGAGCGCTAACCATTCAGTTAACAGCTCACTTCATTAGAATTGGGAGTTTATAAGAGATAATAAAAATATTAACCTAAGTTATTTGAAAAATGTTGAAATGGTATCAACAGGCTATCTGCTTATGTAAATATTAAATTATGAATTATTTATTTAACAAATAGCAGACATTTCTTTTTAAAGACACAAAACATCAGCTTTCTATAACATTTATGAAAAAAACGGTGGTCAAAGTGATTATTTCACTCAAAGTTGTTTTTAAAGCTAGCTTTTTTCTAGAAGAAAAAATATGTATATACATATATATAGATATATCTTTTCTTATAATGAAAATACAAATCTTTGGTTTATTAATGTTTTCTTTCAAAAATGCCTAATAATCAATGAAATTTTTTAACTCAACATTTTTCTCTATACATAGTATTTAATCATTTTCTTTTCAAACACATTTTACTTTTGATTTTATCAAAATTACTTTTTAAAGAGATATCAAACATTCCTGTAATCTATCTCAATATAACTGATATGTATACAAACAATTACATTTTTTATGGAATTTTCTAGACTAGTGCACATTTAAAGATAACAAGTCACTGCTAATAAGCCAAACAGATAGTTAAAAAATTTTGAAGTTTCGATAAATCACATTAATGTGTGTGCTAAATTTACATGAAATCAAAAACAGTTATATTACACTCATTAGGTGACTTTACAACAAGGAATTATTCAACAGTAATTTTTTGTTTTTAATTTAAGCAAATGATGACATTTTAATGCTTACAAATTGCTCATAGAAACTAACACAAAAAAAAAACTATCTGAAAGACAATGTAATCTTTTGCAAGCATGTTACTTTTTTTACTGATGCAACATATACAAACTGGATTTTCCCTTCAGACACTTTAGTAATGTGATGTAATGAATTTTCCAATATTCATATTTAAAATTACTTTCTGCTGTATCAGGAACATTTAATTTATTCTAAGACTGATGCTTTTATTTTATACTAATTTTCTTCATTTACAATGAGCTCTGTAGGTCTGGGCATTAAAGATCTAGTATAAAATTCATCCCTGGATAGAGAGACATTAGCTTCTACAGTGTATCATTTAACCCACCTAATTTTTTTAAATGCTTCTGCACATACTATATTGTTGCATTTTATTTTGATTACAAATATCACTTTATTATATATAATGATACGGAACAAATGATATTTGAGGCAAAAATTACATTACTAGCACTGAAAGAGACAAATTTAGTTATTTCAAAAGAAAGAAAGAAAACCACTAAATCACACATGGGCAATACATGTGTGAACTAAATCCCTCCAATTTATACCATTCAACTCCCAAAGTTGCAATAATAGGTGAATGTAAAAATACATTGAAATTATTTGTTATCTCTCACCTCAATCATGACTTATTAAATGAAACAGCCCTATTTTGTTGACCATTTACAGAGTTGATAGACAGTATACCATACTCATCTAGCAATACCACTGCTTTCTTTGTAAAAATAAATTCTTATATATCAAGAAAAATTAAATAATGTTCCTTTACCACTTGAAATTAAAATAAAAGAAATCTTTAAAATATTTTAATGCTACTTGAAATTTTCTTTTAAAGCAAGTATAAATCATGCAAAATTTTTATTAAAAAAAATGTTACATTAATAATTTATGTTACACCATATTCATACAGTATAACTATTATTTTCTTTTAAATAAAATGTGATAACAACTATTTTCATGAACAATGAGTATCTATCAACAGTAAAATTTCTCCAAGTTACATAATTCAAATTGAAATTTAACATATTTTTGATTATTTAAAAAATGTTTTGAAAGTAAGGATTTTATGGTACTATTGCTTAAGTAAAGTTAAGCCAAATTCCAGCCAGTGTTATTCACATGTTTATGACACACTTAGCAGAAACTGCAACAGAAATCCTTTGGTTTTTCAATATCAAAACCAAGTGACTTCCATTACACTGTATAAAAGCATTATAGGTAATAAATTACAATATTTTTGCAAACACATTTTGTAATCTGACATTACATGCAGCTTTTATTCCCAGGTGTAACACCAATGACCTAACTAAATTTTGTAAAATGAGCTAATTAAAATGATAATTAAGTAGTTTATTTTTATAATAAAATTTATGCAATGAAAAGACAACATCTATACACTGACACAATGTCTAACAAAACAATGAATACCATTGTATTGTATATAAGATATTCCTTTTATCCAAACATATCGATTTATTTTCAAATACATTTATGTTGCTCTAAATGAAAACTATTGCAAATCAAAATGACATTTTAATACATTAAAAAAAAAAAAAAAAAAAAAAAAAAAAGTATTATGTTCCTACAATAATGATTATATGTATAAAAACAATTTTAATAATTTACTTCATCTTTAGATTTCCTTTTTGTAAAATTAATTATTTGGTTGGATTAGGGAATTTATATATTCAATATTACAATTAATACTGTTTCTTACTTTGATTTTAAAGTATTATTAAGTTTTATTTAACAATTTCCAACACTTTTTTTATTTAATATTAAAAACAAAAACAATTAGAAAATATAAAAAATTTCTGACCCAAAAAAATAATTAATATAAGGAAATAATTCCAATAATAAAAATATGTGATTAAGCTCATATACTCTTGTAAAATTTAAAACAAATATTTCAATATCTTTTGTGAGAAAAATTAAGTTTTAAATGTAATATAGTCAGTAAATTATTTAATATAACAATTAATTAATATAAATCCTAAAAAACATTTTTATAAAAATTTTTTTTTTTACTACTTATTACTTTTCTAATCATTTATTCTTTGCTCTACGATTAATTGTCTTATGGATTAAAATTCAATATTCCAAAGATTAAAAATGAATTTTCACAATACCATTATTAATTATTTATAAAGAAATAAATAAATGAAATGTAAATTTATCTTTATTTAATAGTTATATTTAAATAACAATACTAGAAAATTATAATGTTGAGTGTGACAGAAAATTTGTTCAACTAAAAATGAATATTGCTATAAAGGATGCTTGTTATAATAAAATAATGGTATGGTAAAAGATATGTAATTGCCCATATTAGTTGAATTTACATAAATGAAATAACCTTGATTTTCTTCAAAAAACTAAATACTAATTATGCTTCGTTTTATTAAACTTTTCTTCATGTTTCGAAAAGAAAGATTTTAGAAATTATCATCATTAAATTCATTAGTGAATAAATATTTATATAATAAAAACATTAAGTGAGAAAATAAATTTATTGTTTTTTATAACTTATAATAAAAATTTATTTAAATTTATAAATCATTCTCAAGTAAAAACATTAACAT
>JAPDSC010104594.1:0-16781 GCA_026290005.1 Latrodectus geometricus | reverse complement strand
ATTAATTTTAGAAATTATCTCTTAGAACTGTATTTATTTTTCCAATAAAGCGAACAGATAATTTTCAATAAATTTTCAGAAATAACCACTTAGAAAATGTTGACAAATATAGAAATAAATTTTAATATGTATGAAGATATAGGTGTCATAATTAGTTACTTTTCAAATGCACCAATGGTATTTTCCAAGGCTTCTCCAGCTCCTAAAAATAATAATAATTATGAAAAATAACTAGACAAATCAAATATTTAAGTTTTTTTGTGGGCATTGAATTAAAACATTATATTTGTAAAATCACTTAAAACAAATAATTCAATATTTTAAAAATGAATTTTTTTTGCCATATAACATAGTTATAAATAAAAATTAGCTGAATAAAAATTAAATAAAATCATCAGTTAACTTATTTGTGATTTTACACATAACTTATTGTTTGAAAAGATATTTCTTGTACACACTCTATACTTTTAAAATAGTTATAAAAAAAATTCAACTATAATCAAGATATATGAAATAATTTGTAAAAATAAATAAATAAATAAATAATAATAAGTGATTAGAAATAATTTTTAAGAGAATCAGAAAGAAAAGAAAATAAGAGTAAGAATTATAGATGGGTATTCAGAAGATAATTACATAAAAATATGTTACAAGTATGTGTAACTAATCATCAATAAAATAGTTTGGAAATATTTGTACAAAATATAAGTTTCTTTAGTAAATTTGTAGTTAATTTAATTATTCAGAATTTTTGAATGAATTACAATATTCATTGAATTTTTCTTAAAAGATCTTAATATAAAGTACTTGTTAGAATGATATTCAAAAGAAAACTTAAATAACTATTCTCTTTTTTCACGCATGCTAGAATGTACTCATTTTCACTATATTTCAAATAGAGAAATCAAGTGTTAAGCCTGTTAAAAATATTTAAAAGTCTCAATGCAGATTAGTAAATATGAGAAAAATTTTAAATTTACAAAGACTATATATATATAAATTGAAGCTAAAAATGTCTCTTAATTCAAAACTGAAAATATTTATCTTTATAATTGAATTTTCAAATCATGGCATTGGAAGTAATATTAATAACAGTTACTTTCAGTTACAAAACACATTAAAAATTCAAAAATAAACAAACAAATAGAAAAAAATTCCAATAAAGTACTTGTAAAAGTATTGGAAAAATTCATAATATTAAGGAAAGGCTTCCTTTAACAATAGGTGACTATTTTTTTCTTGCACTTATTAATTATTAAAATTTAAACAATAAATAGATAGAATATAGATATTAAATGTCCTATTTAAACAAATATGTCAAGAAAGATGAAAAAATTAAAAGAAACTGAAAGAGCTCTTTAAGTTCATTTAATCAAAAAAGATATTCAAACAGTAAAAGTTAAGCAAAATTTGTAAGCACAAGAGGAAAAAAACAGTTGTAAAGTTTAAATAATTTATAAGCCAATCACTTTGCTTTAATGATTATTTTTAGTAGAAATAAAAGAGCAGAGTATGTATTTTACTACTTCCTGCAATCTATACATAAAAAAGACTAAAAAGCATTACATTAATAGCATAATTTATATTACAAGAAGCTAAAGCATTTCCTCTATTACAAATTACTGTAAAATTTCTTTTGATTCTTTAAATTTATAGATTTTAAAACAGATAATATACATACAATAATAAATATACTACCTTTTCATATATTAAAAATTGTATGTGTGTGTATATGTGTTTTTAATTTCCATTTTCACTTATTCCTTAATAATATTCATGTTTCTTAGAGAGTTAACATGGAATTTTAGTATTTACTTTAAACAATATATAATGCCACAAATAAAAGTAAAAGAGTTTTTCTAATATAAATAGAGACTATAAATTATTTATATGTAATAATTTTTATAATTATCTCTAAAAATATTTTAGTCATTTTAAAAATAGAATTTTTTTCATGAGAAAATTGCAGGGTATTAATAATTTGCATTAAGATATTTTATCTCATTACCACTATATTATCATACCATTTTTCCTAATTTAAAATTTTTATTTATATTTTATACAAGTAATTTGCAACAGCATTTTAATATTTCATTCAATAGTAATTTTGATTTTTTATTTTTAATTTTTGGGGAACTTTTGTACTTTTTTTAAAAATCAAATCCAAGGAGATTAAATGTTCCAGTTCTCTTTCATGATTAAATTAAATAAACATAATAATTTTAGCAATGTTTAATTTATGTCAAGATTATGATCATCAGAATATATAGAAGTGAATATAACAGTTGTTTAATTTAAAATTATATATTATTTATTTATTTTTTTATATTCTCATATTAAAATAATTATCTTTCATGTATTTCTTGGTTACATATTTTCATTATAAAATTTTCTTGGACATTCTACTAATAAAAATATTTTACTATTTAAATAATTATTAAAAATTTTAAGTTATATGAAATTTAAATTTATATTTACTGATCTTTAAATTTATATTTACTGATTTGATTATTTTAGGAAAGTAATTTAAATTTGATTTTCATATTGTTTCTTTTCAATTAACTATCTGTTAAAATTCTTTAATACTTCAGTTTTATTACATTGGGACTATACAATATTATTTTAAAATGCTACAAAAATTAAAAGATATATTTTTAATAACAATTTTCAGTTTAAATGCTTTGGTTTGGATAAAATATTATCATAAAATTAAAACTAGAATTAAAAGTAAAATGCACATGGGTTAAATTTTAGATGATTAAAGCTATAATTTAAAAGTACATAGTTATAAAGCAAATTAATTTGATGGTGAAGGGATAATCTTAACTAGATTCTGTGTTCATTTGTATAGATACTTACACTGAAACTAAAAAGAAAATTAATCTATTAAAATGTTTTATGAGCAATTGGAAAAGTTACTCATTTATTTTAGAAAAATAAAACAAAAACTTATTACTCACCACCTCTATGGCTAATATGGGGACAGAAAAAGTTCAGTCTTTTCTTTTTATGAATGAGATTTGGAAATTTAAAAAGTATCAAAGATGAAGCAATGTAACCCCCGAATAAAATCATAGCAAACATAATCAGCATGTTAAAGTTACAGGTTGCTGGAGAAATATGAATACCATCTGAAAGAAAAAAATCTCTATTTTATAAAAACATTAAAACAAAAAAATATTTTTAAAGTCAAAATTGAAATTTTTAAAAAAACAACCATTAGTTTATAAATACCCTGCAGCTTTCAAAAACTTCACTGTTATAAGGATCATAAGTAATAATATAGTCAACATCCATTAAATATAAAGAAATCCTATTTTTAAGTAATTCTAATCTGTATTATATTTAATTTACACACTTGTATATTTGAATGCATTAAATTTCATTATCAGTAAAGTATATAATTATAAAATAAACTTAATTTTTGGAGGAAATTAGAAAACAAAGGAACGATCTGAGTATAGTTACTGCAAAGAAATGCAAGTAATCAAGACATAATTAGTAAAACTGTAGTAAAAATTACAGTGATACTATTCAATAAAAATATTTAATATATATAAGAATATTATCAAAATTTTAATAATAAAGAATTTAAATATTAAAAAATATTTATACTATTTACCTTCTAATTGTAAATCTGCCTTAATACTTTTTTAATAAACACCAAAACCAACTGTTTAAGCAGCAGACGAAAGACGCACAATTTGACAGTCACAACTACAGTTTCAGAACCAGCATTTTTCAAAAAAAACTAATAAAAAAAGTATTTATTATTTAATGATATTCCTATTATAGTAAATTTATATTTTATTTGATGAGAAACATATATAAAATTGAATAAATCACGTAGAATTATGGAAAAATCTGTAGTCCAAGTTTTAACTTTAATTAAAATTAGAAATGAAATGAAAGCATGAATACAATTTGACTTTCTTGAACTTGGACACTGAAATTGAAAATTTGACGAATAGTTTTGTTTACATCTACATTTCACTAATCCCGGTTGATATTAATCGAATTATAGTTTTTTATATATAAAATTGTGCAAATGTTTTCAGTAATGAATATTATGAGAAGAAATTGTGCCGGTAATATATACTATTTAAAATAATGTCTTACAACGATAGAATCTTTTTTTTCAATTTTGCATAAAATATTTTATCCTAAAATAATCTGAAAATTTTTTAATATTTTTTATATCTTAAATTATAATATATATTTTATTACCCACATAAGAGTAGTAGTTTCTTTTTCATAAATTCCAAGAAAAACTATTTTTAACCAAAATTTTAAAGGTGTTTGATTATTTACGAATAAACAATTTTAAATCGAGATTGTAATATGAAGTGAAGTTTTCTGAAATAAGGAATACAATTAATAGTTCTTAATTTCCGACAAATATTCTTTCAAATTTATTTGTAATTTGATTTTAAATAAAATTGTTTAAATCTAATATAATTGCGTTTTAATTTGACTTTTATCATTAAAGAATTAGCACAATTGTTATTTGAAGTGAAGTTTACTTTAGGGAATCCCTTGGTTTCGCGAAAAATCTAATTAAAAATATTTGCGATAAAATCTGGCAACCCTGGTATTTTTAGTATTTTAATTATTATAGTTTTGGGGTTGCCATTTTGTGATTAACATTTCTGTGCCTATTTTGGCGTCAAAAAATCAAGAAGTACCCTAAAGTAATCTTTACTCGTTATTTACTAGATTCCTGAAAGTATAAGGATGCAAAAGCCATTTGGCTCCTGTGTAGTTTGGAATGGCCCCAGAATTCAAAATTTGCATACTATTATTTGATGTGATGCAGTTGTGTTAAAAAACAAAAAATCCTCTAGATTTTTAGTATCTTATTACTCATAACTTATGCTTTCTCTTCCTTTTATGATTGTTTATCAATACCCCCTCAATGGAGGAATGTAATGAAGTTTTGTTTTCAATATGGTCATTAAATTTGTATAACATTATGAAATAAAAAATGATATATCGCCTCAATGGTAATATCATGTTATTTTTTCTCTTTCTTCCAATTCTAGAAAAATATTTATGAAAATTTAGAATTTGATATACATGTAGTTCCATTCACGATTTATAATTTTTAGCCATTCGTTCTGTCCCAAATATTATTTGAACTAAAAGGAAAAAGAGAATGTGTTTATGTATAAATTAAATTGCTTTTCAGTTTTAAAATTATCAGAATTGTAAACATAAACAGTCTATATTGAACATTAAAACTTCAAATATAAGATATTAAAATTACCTATAAAATTATGATATAAATATTAAAAGTCAAAAATATAGTGAAAGTTCTGACTGAATTCTATTCGGGTACAAAATAATATAATGAAATATATGTATATGAATGTATAAAAAATCTATTTTATTTTTGTATGGTTTTAATATTTTATAAATATATAACTAGTTTAAATTAAATGAAATTGATTTGGAAGCTTACTTCCTTGTAATTTAAGAAAAGGTTTAATTATTAATTTTTGTTTCTCTCTAATTTATACAGCTAATATTGGCAATCTTTAGAGTTTTGTTGAAATCCAGAAACTAAATTTCTTTTATACTTAATGTAATTACATATTTTAGTTTTGTTTTAATTATTGCTATGTGGTTAATTATTAGTTTACCCATATGTAATATCACTTTTATATTTATTTTTATACTAAAATCTGATATCTTGATGAGTCAAATATAATTGTTATCTCAATAAATTTTTTTCAAAGAAAATAACAAGAAGTAAGATAGGTATTTGTGATGGTCATATCAATATACATGTTAAATAACTTAAATGATAAATTACTATCACATTGCACACTTGTTGATTGTTTTTTAACAATGCAATCAAACAATTTCTTAAATTTAATTCCTAAATATTCAATTCAAAAAAGTTAAAGATCAGTAGAATAATTTACTTAAACTTATTTTTGATAAAAAAAATTTTTTTTTTCTTTTAGATGTATTTATTAAAATTTTGTCTCGCGTGGCAAAAGTTAGAATATAGAGTATTATGATTTTTAGAGTGATAGGTTCCAGCTTTGATACCAGTTACTGCTGAACAATAAGAGATGTGCATGTTAAAGACAAGCACAATGCTTATCTATTGGGGTGGATAGTTGAGATTTTTTCAGGTTTCTTCCTTTGTGACACATGAATGCACTCAACTATATAAAAAAAAGCTCTTCAAAAAAATAAATATGTAAAATAGATGCACATAAAGAAACCTACAGTTACTTCCAGCCATTAGGCTGACCACTGTGCAGTGTCAAAAGAATTGGAATATCTATAATATTTATACTATTTGAGTGTTGATTATCTTTGTGGAAATAAGAGATGGAAATAAGAAATAGATTTACTTTCATTCAAGAGATAATGCATGCGTTGATTTGTCTAAACTTTTCAATTTTAATCTGTTTTTGCTTGAACTAGAAGTGGGGTGAAAATTTTCTTTTGTGTTTGCTTGCTGTTATTGAATTTACAGTACTTACACATTAGAGTGTCACCACAGCTTTTTAAGCCAATTAATTAAATCTCAAAGAAATTTCCTTATGATAGGAAAATTTCTTACTTATCAATTTCTTAAGTATACTTTTCATAATTAATAAATGAAATTTTCTAAATATAGATTAAGCGCTGATTCTTAAGTTTTGGCGCGAAATTAGCTGCTTATAATATAACTTTATAATATGCAAAATCTGAATTTACTTACTTAGAGGTTAGAGTAAACTGAGCCGATATTTTACCCTAGTTTAATGCTCTTAAAAGCTAGCATTATTGTTCATTAAATGAATGATTTTTTTTATCATATTCTAAAAACATTCTATGTACATAAATCACTGAAAAAAATTCAAAATAGATTTTTAAATATTTCCTTATATTTTGGTGCTGTTTTTATTTGGTCAATAGTTTGACATATTTTAGGAAAAAGAGTATTTAAGATTTTCTATATATTTGTTCATAAATGTTTCTTAATTTCAATAAATTTGTAAAGTATCATAAATCCTGCAAATTATTAATCATTAATTCTTTAATATTATTTGAAATTATTTACATAAAATAAAATATGTATTGATAATGCTCTGTATTAATTATTTGTGATTAACAGAAAAGTAAATTCATAAAATTCTAACTAAAAAGGAAATTTGTATATGTCTGAGTAGGATGTATAAACTTGTTATTTTGAACTTTAAAATCGACATTACAGGCATCATAAATTAAAATAAATTTTTAAAAATCTTTTCTCTATTTAACTCTTTCTGGGTTCAGCTATTATCTTGATTTTGAAAACCATTTTAAATTTTAAGCTTAATAGATTTGTGCCTTGCATGATTGCTTTTTTTGTGCAATGCTCTGTGTGAGCACATGCAATAACTAGTGTCAATGAAAAATGATTAACATTTTGATATGTCCTAAAAAACAAAAATTTAAGTGAGTTTTGACATTAAAAAGAAAATTCAATGCTATGATTTATTTATTATATTTAGGTGATGTATTTGTGATTATGTTTTCATTAAATAAACCTTTATAGAGAATTTTTTCTAGTAATGTTATGTTAAACTATTTTAGGATTAGAATTAATTTATAAAAAGAAATTTATTTATCCTATGCTACCTTAAAATATTTAAAACAATTTTTTTGGCGAAAGTATGTTTCGTATCATTTACTGGGAACCGTTCAAGGGTGTATATGATTTATCTTATGTTTTGCTCAGTTTTTCATCTCTTCAGTGGGTCGATAAAACTGAGAACCAAGAATGTTTGGGAATGAAACACTGAGGATTTCACATTAGTCAGACCACCTAACCAGTATTATATAATATTTTGCACCCCAGAGCTCTCAATCAAGGAAACAGGTATGGGCACTGTAGGTCTTGGCTCCCTTGTGGTTTGTCATGCTACCAAATAAAGTTTATGATTTGCTATAATTTTATTATGCATTATATACATTTATAAAGTATAATTTGCAAATACTAAAATTTCCTAAAGAAATTATAAATTAGATACATCTTATATACAAAATGCATTTTGTAAAACATGAGTTTGTTGGGAAGTATATTTCTCCTAGTCTTTTAAAGACCTAAATCATTCACACACACATACATATATATATGTGTGTGTGTGTATCAGACAGATTAATAAAGGATAACATACAATAGAAAAACTGAAATGCTTGACAAGTTAATAATTAGAAGCTATTCCACTGTGCAAAATTTTCTTTTACCAACAAAAAATATTTAATTAAAAATACAGAACAGAAAAAATTCAAAGTTAACAATTTTTTTTATCTTTCATAAAGATCATAATTATTTAAAAAATTATATATTAACTTAAAAAAGTAAACTAATACATGTCTCTTATATTAAATTGATATAATGTATGATAAATAGATTTACATTTTATTTTAATTTTTTTCTTTTTATATTGAATATGCACAGAATTTAATTGTTCATATCGAATGGTGTAACATAAGAATTTATTAACTTATGAAACAAAATACATATAGAAAACTAAAATAAAAATTCAAGATTAAAACTACTATATATTTTCTTTTATATAATACAAGAAAACAAAATTTTAAAAATTCAAATACTTTATTCATTAATATCAAACAGTTAACTTGCTATTTTGAAAAAAGAGATATTAACCCACTATGAAAGGAAAGATATTAAAAAGTGAATAGCAATTCACTTTTTAATTTTGGACTGTTTTTCAACGAAGAAACATATGAAAAATGAAGGTAATAAACTGTTAAATCTAGAATTTCAAAATTATGGAAGTTCAAAACTTTTTTCTCAAAATTCAAAAATATGTATTTATTATAACTGTAAATGTGTGTGTGTGAAAAAAAATTTACATTTAGAGTAAAATTTTTGGTCAGCCTATAGTTGAGGTTGCCCCCTTGATTCTCTGATTGAATAAAATGCATAAAGTTATTTTATGCATTTTATTTGGTTTATTAAGTTTGCTTATATTGTAAAAAATTCACTTTCATTATGTTTTGGCCGCCATACCTGTTTGTATGGTGTTCAGTACTAATAGGAATGGTGCCAACCAAAAATCGCCCAGGGGGCACCCTCAAATATAGTTTTACCAATTTTTTTTCTTGGGGACATTCATTCCTAAATTCTTATTATTTGACTTCCATCTTTATTATTTTGAAAGGTTGGCTCTTATTTATGTAGCAAATTGTTTTTAGACATTATTTCTTTATTTCCACCAAGTGTGGTTCCCATGAAGTGTTGATTTTATTTTTAAATAAATCTTCACATTTTTTAATTACCCATTAATATATTTGAATTGTTCTTGTAGTGTATATCAAAATCAAATGAGTTTTGTGTTTTTAGGTGTAGTGTTAAGGACTCTGAATACTCAGAATTCCTTAATAGTGAACAAATGTTTGCCTTCTTTACTGCAGAAAGAAAATTTGCAGTTAACAGCATCCACTTCTAATTGGTCACCTTATATATTTTCAAATAAAAAAGGTAAAATTATTTATGTTTTGTTAATTAAATGGTAACTTTTATAAAAATGTTTTTAAATTGCTGTTTTTTGTATTTTACAATAAGAATCTTTACCATTAAGCACATTTTAGAAACAAATTAGCAGATTATGTATATATTGCTCACTGAAAGAATTTATGTATAATTTTGTTGAATTTTCATACTTGAAAGTTTTATTATTTTAATTTGCTTATAAAATTTATTGTGATTGTTTTTCTTACTGTCAGATTGTCTAAGTGTTTCAGTAATTAATTATTTTTTATTAACTATGCTTATTTTTCTAATTAAATATTTTGTTAAGTTATGTAAATTTTATGTTAATATTGGGAAAATAAAGTGAATTAATGTACATAGTAGTTTTGTTTAAGATTGTTAAAAGTAGATATTAAATTTTTAACTAAAGTAATTCACGTGTTACATTTTTTATTGATTTTAAAAATTTCTTTGCATATGTCTTCATTTTTCTAATCAACATCATTCATTCTAATATACTCTTACATAGAATTCATAGTCAAAGAAAGTAAATATGCATTTAACATCACATACATATTTCAAGAATTTGAATCAAACTTATAAATGGGAAATTACATTATTTATCAGATATTGTATTATACTGACATTATATTATAGCTTTGTTTTTATTTAAAAACAGTTTATTTCATAAATGTTCCCTTTTATCCAGATCCTTTTTCAATTCCTATTATTAGTTCAAACTATCTCTATATGTCTTGTTCAAATTTTCAATTGTTAAGAAAGCAAATTTCATTTATCTATTTAAGTTCAAATATATTTTTTTAAACTTGCGTTTGACACTTAGTGTTAATATAATTTTTTAATTATCAATTAAAGTGAATTAATTAATTTTAGTTTTACATGGGAGAAAAAAAAATACACAATTGTGTTGTGATGCCATTTGTTGACATCAACAGTTACTAGATCTTCACATTTCTTACTTCCTTTTTTTATTATTTTTTAAATGAGTTGATTATTTCTAGAATTTAATTTTGTGGTTTTGAAATAAACTAGTGAGAGAGATGGAAAATGTGTTTGTACGAGAGAAAGAGATTTTTTCTAATTTAAAAAATAAAAATTAAAGAACTTTTTGCAATATAGTGAAACAAAAAATTTGTTTTTCAATGATAAAGTTGGTAAATCATTGGCATAGAATCTTCATGTTTTTGGATCATGATTGGGAATAGTCTATTGTTAATTGTATCCTAGGGAATAATATAGGAAGAATCTTAGGAAGAATCTATTGCAATTATTGATTCATGAACAAAATTTGAAAAATAATTTACCTTGAAAAGTGGATTTGTCTTTGGAGAATGGATATTTTTTACAAGATTACATCATTCATGTTTTTGGTAACCCGCATGAAAAATGTTTTTAACATCATATCATTTTGGTTGAACTGATTATACTACACTACAGATATTTATTCAATATTATCAGTGTAATTAATATAATTTTTGATAAGGTCAAAAAAAGATCAGATTTAATTTACATTCCAACTTCTTGTTTAAAAATATTTCAAATGAGTAATTTAAATTAAAAGGATAAACATGTATATTTTAAAAATGACCATATAGTAACAAACCGGATATCAATAAAAAAGAAAAGCTTAAAAGTTATTACCATCTGAAAAGATGCAGCCATTACATCAGTTAAAGATACAATTTCTTAGACAACACATTTTTTTCAGGTTCAGTTCATGCACAAATGATTTATTCAATACTGAATAAACAAATTTTTTGCTATTTTACTCATGGATAAAGCCTCTTTATGCTGGAAATCATGACCAACACAGAACATACATGTGGAAATTAAACTATCCACACTTTGCAATCAATGTGAAAATATAACAAGTTCAATATAAACATTTAATGTGATCTTTGAGAATCATCTGTTGGAATCATATCTATAGACTGAATGGCGTAAAATATTTTGTTTTCCATCAGCATATACTTCCAGTTATGTGGTTGTACATATGTCACTATGAGGCACAATATGTGGTTAACTTACAATGTCCTAACACACTTTTTCTTTCTGTTTATAATCACTTTTGCTTTCTGGAGATAGATTCCCTATATTGGACCTTTCTCTTCTCCATATTCCACAGATCTTAATCTCTTATATTTAAAATTGAAAAGTCTTTTAAATATACCGTAGGTCATTAATATATCATGCATATGCAGATATCAAAGCATAGGTTGCTGTCACTGCAATAAATCTCTCTAGTACATCAAACAATTGTTATTCTGTCAACATGAGGCTTTACAATAATTTTCGCATTCTTGACTTCAAATAAATCTTGAGATAATTTTTGTTCATCTTCAAACTGTATCTATTAAATAAATAATTTCTTTTCCTACTTATTATTAATCTTTTTATCTTCACACCTTTCGCATGCATTCGTATTTTTACCAATTTCCCACTGTAATATATCTTATGATAATTTCTTTTTTGTAACCTGTTATTGTACCTTTGAATTTATAGCCATTACAGGAAGATACATTTTTAATATGTTAAAAATTTGGAATAAAAACATCTCTTTTATGGCTACTAAATTTATTCAAAATATCGATCAAGGGTATTATTTTATAAGTATATAGATGAAGAAAATTCATATTTTACAAAATTACTTTTAAAACAAATGCTATGATGAACATTGATTTACAGAAGATTTTAATGTACATTTTATCTTTAATATAGGTTTTTCACAATCGGATAAACAGATGTCAAGAACTATGAGTGCAGACCATAGTCATTCAAAAATCTGGACAATGGAGCGATTCCTTTCTGCTGGTCTAATTGGTCTTTTACCCATGTCATTAGCTTATCCCAATCCTGCTCTTGATTATGCTCTAGCATTAGCATTAACAGTTCATGTTCATTGGTAAATAAAATTTTTATTAATTTTGTATCATTTTAATCAGTGGTCTCAATCTCAAATGTACATTAATTTTGCAGTTTGATAATAAAACAAGCTAATTTTTAATGTGAATCACAGTTTTGATTATATTTTTTGAATTGACTTTAAATGGAATTATAAAATGTGGACTCTAATTGCTTCATGTTTTAAGCAATTTAATTAAATTTACTAAAGTATTATGATCAGTAATCCAGAAAATGTCTTAAATTTTAATAATTGTGTGGTATTAAAAAGTTGAAACTCACTTTCTGAAACAACATATGCTGCATTTTTAAAAGATATTAATTTTACATTACATTAAAATATGCATAAAAACGCTCTTATAGTTGAGATTACTAATATCTAAGATAAACTCTATTTAAACTAATTTCAAATATAAATAAGGAGGTTACATTTAAAATGTTTATTTTATTATAAGTAAAAAATTAATTTAAATATAGGAGAATACATGATTAAAAATGTCATTTTCAAAATCATTTTTACAAAATTTGATTACATTTTGTCAGTTATTGTAGTGGAGTTGATGTAATGTAATGAATCTATTATCATTTGCACACTTGAAAAACCACAGTGACTTTTGCTTAGAAGCTTGCAATGTTTTTCTACTGTTGGCCATGTATGGTGCAAAAAAGACTATAAAAGATAGTTATTTTTAGCAATATAAAATGAGAAGCAATGTACTATCAAAAGAAAATTCACAATATTTCATTTGAAGTATATAATTTCTATTTCTCTACATCATTGTAGATGCTCACATTTTTACTAATAAACCAATAATAATTAGTGTCATTTATGTCTATCAACAATTAGTCTTTTTAGCAAAAATGCTATCATTGTTTCCATTATATACTCTTGGTTTTTGCATACTAATTCTTTTCACTATTCAGATATAAAGAGCATCCTTCACAGTTAAGGGGTACTACAGCCTTAAATTAGTAGAACTTTGATATGAAGTTTCGGTATTTAAATTTTTCGTAGTATAATGAATGACTTGTTTTAAGTTAGTAAATTTGAGTTGTTGGGTTGGGTTTTTTGGCGCAAGGTCCAAAAAGGACAAGCTGCGCCATTAGTAAATTTGAGATCAATAAGGATCTGACAATTTGATCATTGTTAGAATGCATTTAATTTAAATTACAGTAAAAGCATCGAATGTTCATCAGTAATATTGATTGCAGATATATTTTAAAAGTTGATAGTTAAATTTAATAATGTTCTTTTAAAAAATATTTTATATACATGTTATATATATTTTACATACAACTTACATGGTTTTTATTAGAATATATATTTCTGTGTTTATAAGTAACTTTTTACTAATAATGAAAGATAAATTTATTTTTAACTTCATTTATACAAACTAATTTATTTTATTACTTTACAGGGGTATAGAAGCAATAGTGGTTGATTATGTTCGACCAAGTGTAGTTGGTGCAACTTTATCCAGGGTAGCCCTAGCTGGAGTGTATGCATTATCAGTTCTAACATTAGGTGGTTTGTTTTATTTTAATTACAGTGATGTTGGTCTGTCTCACGCAATAAGAATGCTGTGGAAATTGTAATCTTTCAAGTATGAAAAATTTCAAGATCTTACAGAATAAGGAATTGTAGATGAAAACATGCATTTTTCTTTTTTGTAAAAAGATCTGTTTAATAGTAAGTTCTTATATAAGCAGCTTATTATAAATGCACAATTTCTTTTTGTAAAAGCAATAAAATTCTGAATAAAATGAGTGAATTATTTATTAAATATTTTTATAACCCATACATCTAATGTTTTTAGTTTTTTCTTTTACATAAATTCATTCAAAATTACATTGAATGTATGACTTTTACAAATATATATATACATTGGTCCATTTGAAATTATCTGTATCAAAACAAATAAGTGAAACTTTAAAACACAATTTATAATTACAATAGAATTCGGTTATCTGGAATCATAAAATAACTTCAATGATAATGAATCAATATTGCCCAGCAACATGTTTCAAATAATTTATTATCAACTGGCTTTTAAAAGTATGATCTGAAAATGTACAGTACAATTGTAATTTCAGTAAATAGTTTATTATTTAAATTCAAATTACAAAAAAAGCATATAATTTCTTATTGGTTATTAAAAAATAGAAAATGCAATAAGGAAAAATTTTAAACTTGAAAATTCTTTACAAAATTTGTTTTTAAAACAATCTCAACACATAAAAAAAAAATTGTTCCTTATAAGTATTATGTTCAAAAGATTTATGTAAAATAATTAGGATTACATTGTTTAAAATTAGTTTCCTTATTAAAAAAAAATTCAACAATTCAGTTTCAAAATACATAAAATTATAATTGATGATGTTCAGAAAAATGAAAAAATAAGATTTTCAGCGAATTCATTTTTTAATTATATTACGACTAAAATCAGGACATTTTTCTTATGATTCTATAATTATAGTTTTCTTACAATGAATATAATTCTTATCCCTTTCAATTTTCAGAGAGGCACAAATAAAAACTTTAATATATTGCAAAATGGTTTGAATTAGTCATAATTTATCTTATAGCAGTTAGTTATGAATGCATAAATCGTCTTTAGAAATAATATTAAATAATATTCTGATAATTTATAATGTCAAAATTTAAATTTCTTTATATCATTTCCTTTTCTAAAGTATAGTTAAAATTATAAATTGAGACACACATGCAATGAAATAATTACAGATTATTAAGTATTTTAGATTCCAAACTGATTAAGTCTAAAGATATATAATAAAAATAAATTTTAATATAAAATCTATGTTAATAACATAACAGTATATTTAATTTTTACTTATCTTCAGCAACAGTCCATTAAATAAATCATCCATTATGTTGATAATTAAAATTTACTGAACACAAGTGAAAACTATAAGAGTACAGATGAATAATAAAAACGAATGATCCTTGTATACCTCACTTTTTAATGATATTTTTATCTTATTTATGCAAAGGTTGAAATTTCCAATGATAGTAAAATTAAATATCAAAGAA
Organism: Latrodectus geometricus; assembly: GCA_026290005.1. Lineage (NCBI taxonomy): Eukaryota > Metazoa > Arthropoda > Arachnida > Araneae > Theridiidae > Latrodectus > Latrodectus geometricus. The sequence continues at coordinate 1,323 of JAPDSC010104594.1, read as the reverse complement.
AATATTTCTTTTCCTTAATATTTAAATATAGAATTTATCAATGTTTGCTTAATTCTTTTGACTATTTTTAAAATATTAACAAACAAATATTAACCAACAATTTTATTTCAAGTAGCATGAATATAAATTAGCAATGCAATTGAATCATCTTATCTGACAAATCGATGGAATTTGAGTTATTACTGATGATAAATATTAACTAATTTTGACCCATCAGTAAGCTCTTACTGCATGCAATATGAAATAAAGACTTCTAAGCTAAAACATTTTTTTCAGGTACAATCGAAACAATCTTCACAAAATCATATCTTTTTATTAAATCGAAATAATCCATACTATTGTCAAACACATATACTACAGTTATCAGAAAAATTTAATCAACATCTAAAAATTGGTATAGGTCATGTTTTAATATATTTAAATGAGAAATACATGAATACAAATATTTCATATCAATAAAGCTCATCATATATTTCATTAACATGTTTATTTGTACTCATTATAATTCAAATTATTATGAATCTTATTTTATATCAACTTTATTTCCAATTTTTAAAATAAAACAAAAACATTTATTTAAAATTAAAAACTTGTATAAACTATTATTGTGGAAAATACTACTTAAAATATATTGTAATTTTTGTGACTTTATATAGGATAAGAAATTCTTTAATTGGTACTTGGAAATTACCACGAGTAAAGGATTTGTTTTATATACATACTAATTTCATAACTAATAGCTAATGTAGTTTCATAAATTTACATTAAAAGCCTTCAGATTTAAAAGGCTAACAATTTATAATTTTTTGCTTTATTCTAAGAACCTTCAGAATAACTGTTTACAATTTTAAAATGAAAGGAAAATTTCTAATTGCAATACCAGTATCTTGTCTAGTAAAAATATTATACAGGTATTTATGAAAAAAAAATTTAGCTTTAAGAGAACTTAAATTCTTTTTTATATATTTTTTCTTAAAGAAAAATTACATTTTTGATTTTAAAATAGTTAACACTATTTCAATAATAACTATTTTTAAATTTCATGTATAAGGAAGATTATTAGATCCCCCATAAAATAAAGACAAAAATGATTTAAAAAAAAAAAAGAAGCCAAATTTGACAAAAGATAAAAAATATGTATGAAATTAAAAAAACTCAGTTTAAACATTTACATGAAAAATTGCACAATTTAGCTATTCTTTCAACTATTTATGACGAAGCTACCAGATTATGTTTTCCTTGCTTTTGATAAAATATTATGTATACATACAGGGTAAATATTAATTTTACACACCTCCTAATCAAGAAGTTTTATTCCTATTT
>JAPDSC010104592.1:2772-13343 GCA_026290005.1 Latrodectus geometricus | reverse complement strand
GTTAAGACGTAAATAACGTAAGAACGTAAGATAACGTAAAGAACGTTGAGACGTAAATAACGTAAAGAGCGTAAGATAACGTAAAGAACGTAAAGATAACGTAAAGTACGTAAAGAACGTAAAGATAACGTAAAGAACGTATTATGATGTAAAGAACGCTATACTTGGGTAATTCTTTTTTTCTAATGGCGGGCACTGGGTGATTGACCCTTCCCCACAACAAGGCTAGATATTATATGGTACTCATTTAGCGTTAGCCGGTGGGCTCCTGTGAACAAAGTAATGGAGGCGAAACCAACAACTTTCAAAAACCAACAACAACAAAACAAAAAACTTAAACAAAAATTTTGATTAAATATTTTTATCAGAAATATTTTTAATCGAATAAAAACAATATGATTCATTATATTAGTATACCCTACTAAGGAAAATTATTATAATCCTATATAAACAATATGGAGCATTGTGTTTGCATAAATTGATAAAAAATTATGATGTAATTTAGGAGCTCAAAATTTTATATTTAATGGCATTTTGTGTCTAATGTGTTAAAAGGTCTTTATTATCCAATGAAATAAATAATTTGAAACAATATTCACGTGTTTAGCTTTAAATTTCATTTTTTAACTCTCTGTCGTCTCTTGAAATCTCGAGCCCCTACAGACTAGTAAAAATAATTAAACTATATAAGTAATTTTTGTTGCAAAAAATATATTAGTTATATTTTATGCTAAAATGCATATCTTTAATTTTATAAAAAATGATAAAAATAACTTTAAAATATAAAAACAAAGAATGTTATTTTTCTGAGAATTATATCGGTAATGCAGGGTTATTACATGAACACATAACAACCAATTAAAACAAAAATGCTTATGATTTAAGAAGCTTATTTTTTTAATTAGTTTATTGAATACTAGCTGTACCCGCCGGCGTTGCCCGTGCATTTAGAAAATGCAGATAAGTGAATAGCGCAGGAATAGTAGTGTAGGACACGTAGACTGTCTCTCTCTCTTTCCCCCCCCACACACAACATTCCCCGTCGATGAAAAGGAACAATATATCCTAAATATTTTAAATGGAAAATTTTCCAAAAGATGGTCGCCAGAATTGTTTCTCAAAAGGAGCTGGTACAACCCCGGAATCAGCTATCGGCGAGCAGCGATCTCGAGAAGAAGTTTTATAAATAACTTTTTTAAAATTTTTCTAATTCAAAAATCGAAAATCGGGCTTCGAGGTCTGGTGGCCAGCCCCCTTGTGCTTCCGTGTAAAAAATTCCAGGTCCCTGCGTGCGATAGATTTGACTGGAGAGCTCGGTCAGACAAACGGACAGACACATTACACTTGCTTTTATTATTATAGAAGTATGAAATCTTTAATCTAATATAAACTGATTTGCATAATACAACTTTATATGAAAATAAACCTAAAAAATATAAAGTGATATAAATAATAAGATTAGATTATTTTTATTGGATTGTCTGGAAAATTCGGGCAGATTTTCGGCAGGTAGCGCGAGAGACCTAACTGAATATATCACAATTATTGAAAACAAATTACATGTGTATATGTTCTAAAAGAGATAGCTTCCACCATATTTGGAAAAAGTTTGATTACGATTCATTCATTTTTATCAGTTTTGTATGTCTTAGAATTGGAGGGGGGTCCAATTAAGTTCATGATAGGCATTGAATGATTTTCTTTTTCCATAAGGGCAAAAATGTGTCACAAGTAGCAAATAAGATAGGTGCTGTTGATGGCGAGGATACTGGATGAAGGATTTCCCTTAGTGGAAAAAATTTCGACTCTTTGGTTGAGATCCATAGAGACAAATTTTTTGTAAATCTGAGAGGTTCTGGAAGGACGGAATTCAAAAGCTACACGAAAGACTGAGAATCATTGTGGAGCAGAATGGTACCTATATAATTTAATAAGTGTATATCGATATTTAAATGAGCTTTGATTTAATTGTCATAAAATATCTGCGCTACCTTTCCGAACAACCCAATATATAAAATAAAATTATATAAATAATTTAAATAAAGTGATGCCGCCCAACCTATCTAGTGGTTAGCGTACCTGACTGATGGGTGGGACCTGGGTTCGAATCCTGGCTCGGGCATGGATGTACTTTCTCTCTCTCTCTTTCTTGTCTTTGTCCTTTCTTTGTGTGTGAATGGTTGCCTACCCTATAAATGGGTACCTATGGCAAGTGTGTACTGAGGAAGTCGGACTCCACACCAAATATGGTTCAGTTGGAAAAGTGGAGCAGCGCATCCCATATTGCCAGCCTGGCTGGCACACGATAACAACAAATAAAGTGATTTAAATAATGTAAAAATGAGAAGACAACTTTTTCAAAATGTGGTAACTTTTTTAATATTCAGCATTAGATGCAAAAAATAATTTGAGAATCAGTAAATTTTACACATGTAGTATTGATTACAATCTTTGGTGTTATATTTATCCACATAGAAATATAAAAAAAATTGTTGTAAAAAAATTAATTTTCATATAAAATAAAAATTTTTATGGTAATGTTTTTTTTAAATTTTGTTTCAAAATTTAATCGTAAATGTTAGATTATTGAAATACGTGTTTGGCTATTTATCATTGTATCTGTAACCGTAGTCATAAAATATAGATTACGACTGTTCTATTTTGAATTAAAATTATGTGATGAAGTCGACCCAAAACAAGAAATTCTCCAATGTACACCTCATCTGAACAGTAGGAAGACATTGGGCTTACGTAGTTTCTAAGCATAAGCATATCTTAGCATAAAGGTATTTGATGTAGTCAGGTATCGAACCCACTACCTCTTGATATCGAGAATGACAACCTTCACTGAGGTCCTATGGTTTGGTCTGGTTTTGTTTAATCTCAACGGCTATTTTTGAACACGAGGGTTAATTAAACCAGCACCTACAGCTTAAAATTGACTCTGAACCATACCTTAGTGGGATTCGAACTCAAACCAAAGGTCAGGGCTCTAACAATTCAGCTACCAGTTCAGTATTGCTCTATATAATATATTAATAATAATAAAATTGGAATTACTTTATTTAATTTAAAAAACTTTATTACAATAATTTACTTTATTTAATTCAAAAATTTCCTTTGTTTTATCAAATACAATTCTCTTTGACATTTACCATTAATATTTTATATATTAGTTTGGGGAAAAAGAAATCCATTATTTTTACGTGAACTTTATGTAACTTCTTTTGGATTCACTTTGTAAAAAGTTTTAAAACACTTTTCATGTCGATTTTTAGGTCTTGCGCGTTACGACTGCTGACATGCGGTTCACTTCGATCATTTTTGATATTTCATAGACATTTTCGACGATGCCGTATCCACATGCGAGGTGCATCTCTAACACCAAAAATACCCGAACGGAATCGACGAAACAAAAAGTGTACGTAACTGGTTGTTGCAGTCTTATATAGGACAATAAACGCCTTTCACAATTTTAGCCACCCGGCTATCTTTTTCGCCGTTACAAGAGAAAAACGAAACTGTATCGAATTTTCTGTTTGTTGTCTTCCATTTTTAAAACCTTGTACTCGTAACTGAATGAATCAAACAATAAACCGGAAGAGGATATTTTAGTGTCCAATGTCACCTTTCCAACGAGCATAAATCTGAAATTGCTTGATAGATACCTCACGAGATAGCGATCACTACAGACGACTACCGAAAAAATAATGGATTACTTTTCCCCCAACCTAATATGTTAATAATAATAAATTTGGAATTACTTTATTTAATTTAAAAAACTTTAGTACAATAATTTACTTTATTTATTTCAAAAATTTCCTTTGTTGTATCAAATACTATTCTCTCTGACATTTACCATTAATATTTTATATATTTGCAGTAAAACAACACACGTTTTCAAAAGATATTGATGAATTCTGCTTTATTTTTCTGAACATATTCTTAAGCGTATACAAACACATACAGGACATTTTCTCTAAAAGCGTATTCGAAAACCACTTAGAAACCGATAAGTTATTCGATTTCCGGGGGTATGTTCGTTTGTTGTTGATATCTTTCACTAAGGTACGACATCCAGAACTCGGGTCTTCGGTTTATCAGAAAAGAAAAAAAATTCTCGAAGAATATATTTATATATAAAATGTGAGACTATAGAAATCTAATTTGCCGCTTAGAAATGTCTGAATCAACTGACAGTCTGCTGTGTTGCTAATATAATTTGCATCTTGAATAAAACATGGCGTGCGATAAGTTATGCGGAGTGTATCTTTTCAAATAAAAAAGAACTATTTTCTATTCATTTTTTTTTTTATTTTAATGTTATGCGGGGTAATGTTGAAGTAATGTTTCAATAGTTACTGTAGTAGTTTAAATTATGTAATTTACATCTCAAAAATTCATCCTAATCAGAAAATTTGGGTGTTTTTCTATTATTAAGACCGGATTCAAATATTGCCAAATTCTCAATATATGGCGAAAGATTTCAAACAAAATAATCAGCAAAATTAGAACCACTAAAGCGAAAAGAAAATACGTTGGAGAAATTAGAATTTTTTTTTTTAAATAAACCATGTTCTTTCAGAAATTGTATCTCAGATGTTTCAAGATTAAGTAGAATCTTAAATTTCATGATTTAAAATTCCAGTGAAATAAACTTTTACAGAACTATACTAGTGAAGGAAAATTGTGATTTCTTATAAAATATTTCTAGCAAAACATTTGACGAATACATTGGCTTCAATATCAGAAAAGTACCAAAATTTGCATTATAATTATTATAAATTATATAAAATAATTTAATATTATTACAAATGTTCCTTTGCATAATATATTAGTTTGGGGAAAAAGTAATCCATTATTTTTACGGTAGATGTCTGTAGTGATCGCTATCTCATGAGGTATCTATCAAACAATTTCAGATTGATGCCCGTTGGAAAGGTGACATTTGACACTAAAATATCCTCTTGCGGTTTTTTGTTTGATTCATTCAGTTACGAGTACAAGGTTTTAAAAATGGAAGACAACAAACAGAAAATTCGATACATTTTCGTTTTTCTCTTGTAACGGCGAAAAAGATAGCCGGGTGGCTAAAATTGTGAAAGGTGTTTATAGTCCTATATAAGACTGTAACAACCAGTTAAGTATAATTTTTGTTTCGTCGATTCCGTTCGGGTATTTTTGATGTTAGAGACGCACCTCGCATGTGGATACAGCATCGTCGAGAATGTCTGTAAAATATCAAACATGATCGAAGTTAACCGTATGTCAGCAGTCGTAACGCGCAAGACCTAAAATTCTACATGTAAGCTGTTTTAAACCTTATTACAAAGTGAATCCAAAAGAAGTTACATAAAGTGCACGTAAAAATAATGGATTTCTTTTTCCCCAACATAATTTATATATATATATATATATATATATATATATATATATATATATATATGATTTCCAAAAACGTGCATCTATATGTACTTAATTTGAACTTATTTTCTCTCTATGGAAATATTATAAAATGGTTTCCGGTGTCCAGTATTTAATAAATGAAATAATATGTGTTATATTAAGGCTTCGTTGTAATATAACACGAGCAGAGACATAATTTTTTTTTTATCTGGAATCAATTTACCGCCAAAAGAGTAAATGCATATATTTTTTTACTAAAAAAAAATGACAAGATATGTGTCAGGAAAACCATCTGTTAAAATTCAAGCCCCCCTTCGTAAGAAGATGCGGCACCGATAACCGACTTTGACATGCGCCCGTCTTTCAAAAATTCCGAAGATTCTGAGCGATCGACTTATCTCGAAAAACGATCGCTTGGATTTCTTTTTCTATCTTGTGTGCCTGCTGCTGCCACGGAGTGTACAGCAAACGATTTATCGGAGGCAGATCTTACAGAGCAGCTTTTTTTTTCCTAAAATATCTATTCAACTTATACTCATTGTTGATGATAACGCAATGATTTCAATTAATATACATATGTTAAAGAAATAGAGTGCTATTTGCACTTTAACTGACAGAATTTCTTGAACTATTGCTCAGAGTCGGAAAAGAAATAGAAATAGAATATGGCTATAGTATTAAAAAGAATAGAATAATAGAACAGGTTTTAGAAATTACTGTCTATATCAGGAGTGGCAAAACTTTTGGAATCCGGGGTCTACTCCACATTTAAAAAATAGAAGGCGGTCTACCAATGGAAGAGCTAAATTAATGTACATACTTATTTTCGATAACAAGAAAAAATGGTAAATTATGTAATTTTTCTAAAAAAACTGAATATTAACATTTACAAAATAAAAATTTACTGACGAAAACTATCAAATTATTCATATATCAAAAACTGACCATCCTATTCACTTCGCTTAGTTGAAATTCGACACTGTGTATCTGCGACAAATTTCTCATATTGTGGCTGGTACAAGCTTATTGCAATGATTAACACGAAATTAAATGTTCATTTGTTAAATGATACCAATGTTTGTTTTTTGTTCATGGTTGAAAAAGCAGAATAGCAAAGATACCTCAATCCAAAGTATGATTTCAAATACAAAATCAATTTTGAAATATTTGGAAACGTTTCCTCAGAAATTAATTTCCAAAAATCAGTTTCGCTAAATATGCTATGAATTTAAGAAATATATTGCATCTTAATTTAATAATTTCTTAATCGACCGTGACTGATGTGATATCTATTAAATGTCCTATTTTTTCAGATACTCCATCAATGTTAACATTTTCATTAAATATGGAAATATCATAAAATTGAGTATTTCTTTCAACCTAATTAAGTCAGCGAATCTTCTTTCAAATTCTTCAAACAAAACAAGTAAGTATTAAGCGAAATCTTTGAAATCTCGGTTTGGATTATGGATGCACTCTTCCTCCATGTTTTTGAAGTTTCTTAATTCATGTTTTCTTAATTGAGATGCATACCTTTCTATGGTTTTTTTTAATGTTTAAATCGCGCTCATCATGCCTGTTTTAGGTTTTATAAATCGTAAACTTTTAATCATGAGTCTTTAAATCGTAAATCTTTGCACAGTTTGTTTTGGATTTTAAAGCGTAGACTCTGTAGTAAATTTTTATTTTAAATAATTCATTGATTCTATGTCATAAATTAAATCGTTAATATCCGAGGTCATTATCTGGATGGTCGCGTCGACTACCTAAAATGTCTTCTCGGTCGACGTCTTGGTCAACCCTGGTCTATATAATTTCAAAGCTATATGTATTGAATAGCTATATTTATTTTCCGTTTTTATTTCAATACAGTTTTCTTTAAATGCCTATGAATATATTATAAATAAATTAAATGGATATTCTATAATGGTTAATAATTTTTATGTCATTATGAAAGAAGTTTTTAAACCTCGTTAAAAATCGCCCAAAATAAAATAAAAACTTAAATGAAAAATAATTTTGAAAAAAATTTGTTTAAGAATTAATACTTGCTTATATCTCATATTCCCTGTTACGAGATTGGAAATCGAAGAAGCAAAATATCCATATAGATCAGGGGTGGCCAAGACGTCGACCGCGGTCGACTGGTAGACCGCAAAGACATTTTAGGTAGTCCACGCGACCATCCCGATAATGATCTCGGATATTAGCTATTTAATTTATGACTTAACACATAGAATCAATAAATTATTTAAAATAAAAATTTACTACAGTCTACGCTTTAAAACCCAAAACAAACTGTGCAAAGATTTATGATTAAAGGTTTACAATTTAAAACCTAAAACGGACATGATGAGCGCGATTAAAACATTCAAAAAAACTATAGAAAGGTATGCATCTCAATTAAGAAAACATGAATTGAGAAACTTCGAAAACATGGAGGAAGAGTGCATCCATAATCCAAACCAAGACTTCAAAGATTTCGCTTACTACTTACTTACTTGTTTTGCTAGAAGAATTTGAACTTAATTAATTAGGTTGAAAGAATTTATGATACTCAATTTTATGATATTTCCCCATTTAATGAAAATGTCGACATTGATAGAGCATCTGAAAAATAGGACATTTAACAGATACCACTTCAATCACTGTCAAGGAAGAAATTATTAAATTAAGATGCGATATATTTTTTAAATCCAGAGCATCTAGCGATACTGATTTTTGGAAATTAATATTTGAGGAAACGTTTCCAAACATTTACAAATTGATTTTGTAATTGAAATCATACTTTGGATCGAGTTATCTTTGTGAATCTGCTTTTTCAACCATGAACAAAAAACAAACATGGGTCGCATTTAACTGATGAACATTTAATTTCGTGTTTATGCATTGCAATAAGCTCGTACCAGCCACAATATGATAAACTTGTCACAGATATACAGTGTAAAAATTTCAACTAAACGAAGTGAATAGGATGGTCAGTTTTTGATATATAAATACTTTGATTACTTTCGTAAGTAAATTTTTATTTTGTAAACATTAATATTAAGTTTTATTTTAGAAAAACTACATAATTTACCATTTTTTCTTGTTACCGAAAATAAATATGTACGTTAATTTAGCTCTGCCATGGGTAGACCGCCTTCGATTTTTTAAATGTGGAGTAGACCCCGGATCCCAAAAGTTTGGCCACCCCTGATATAAATATTACAAAAATGTCTCTATAAATAACATATAATAAAGATGCTTCTACAAATATAATTTTAAAAGAACTGTAGTTTAATGCATTATTATCTATAACTGATATAGACTTCTGAGGAGTTACGGGTTTTATTAACAAAGAAAATAATGTTTTTCACGTGACATATTGAAATACTTGCAAAAATATCGATATAGATAATACAGAATCTATGCTTATGATCAATAAGTTTTACAGAATTGAGATTTAGATCAAAGCTTTTATCATGGTCTCATATTCACAATAAGAAAATTGAAATAATAAAGGAAAATTATTTTATTGTTGTTATACTGGTGAAAATGAAAATATAGATAGAATAAAAATAGTTTCGTGAGAATTCGAATGTTTGAAGGAAACGTAGTTAGATTTATTTTATGTATATTAAAACAAAGAAAAAATTGTTACTTTGAATTCAGTGATTGTCGTTATTGTGACGTAATATAAGAAAGTGTATACTGTTCGTTCTCTTTGATGTTTAATGCCAAAAATTATATTTGTAGAAGTAATATAGACAAATATTCACATTTGCAAATGGTTTATAAGGAAGAAACATGAAAAAATGTTGAAACAGAAATAGATAACACAGAGTAGAATATGTTTACGATAAATAACTCTGAAAGAAGGAACTTATGAATTCATGAATATTCACGAAATCGAAGTTACAGATTACAAAAGAAAATTACATTATTCATGTTATTACCATAAAATGTGTCAGAAATATCGTCATCGATAAGATAAAATGGAATTTGTATTTAGGAAAAAACAATTTTTTAAGAATTAGGTTTCACATTAAAGTTATTCTAGAACTGATGTTGTTGTTGTCGTGTGATACCTAGGCTGGCAATATGGAGTGAGCTGCTTTACTTTTCCAACTGAACCCTATTTGGTATGGAATCCGACTTCCTCAGTACACAACATGCCATAGGTACCCGTTTATAGGGTAGGCAACCATTCACACACAAAGAAAGGACAAAGACATGAAAGAGAGAGGGAGAAAGTACATCCATGCCCGAACCGAGATTCGAACCCAGGTCCCACCCATCTGCAGTCAGGTACGCTAACACTAGACAGGTTGGGCGGCTTTAGAATTGATATTCACACATTTACAAAATCGAAATTAGAAATATAATGAAAGGAAATCATATTCCTCATGTTATTCCGTGAAAATATTTCAGAAATTTCGATGTAGATAGTAACATATAGAATTGCTGTCGGGGATAAATATTATTTTTAATGAATTTACGCTCAGATTAAAACTTTTTTGGTTAAGGCTGATAATTCACATTTACAAAACTGATAACCGATATGACAATATTTTATCCACGTTATATATATATATATATATATATATATATATATATATATATATATATAAAAGTAATCCATTATTTTTTGGGTAGACGTCTGTAGTGATCGCTATCTCGTGAGGTATCTATCAAACAATTTAAGATGTATGCTCGTTGGAAAGGTGACATTGGACACTAAAATATCCTCTTGCGGTTTTTTGTTTGATTCATTCATTTACGAGTACAAGGTTTTAAAAATAGAAGACAACAAACAGAAAATTCGATACATTTTAGTTTTTTTTATAATGGCGAAAATGCTAACCAGGTGACTGAAATTGTGAAAGGTGTTTATCGTCCTATATAAGACTGTAAAAACCAGTTATGTACAATTTTGGTTTTGTCGATTCCGTTTGGGTATTTGGATGCTAAAGATACACCTCGCGTGGATACAACATCGTCGAGAATGTCTATAAAATATCAAAATTTATCAAACTTGACAGCATGTCAGCAGTCGTAGCTTCGCAAAAGACCTAAAAATCTACATGAAAACTGTTTTAAACCTTTTTACAAAGCGAATCTGAAAGAAGTTACAAAAAGTTCACGTAAAAATAATGGATTTCTTTTTCCCCAACCTTATATAT